>CM076084.1:42033529-42328529 GCA_038088235.1 Zacco platypus | reverse complement strand
GACAAACTGGACTGTTTTGGAGTTTATTCACAGTAATGAAGTCAATCGGAAACAGACGTGTCTGTAGAAGAATTATGACATGCAGTTTACCCGTACAAAATATGTGTGTCATTTCAAAACTAATCATTTCAGTACTAAGCAAATAATTGACATTCAAGATTTTTGTCACAATTACACAGTTTTCAGAGTTTTCTGATGAGAAATGATTGCGATGTCACAGCATATGTTTCTCTGACTTTCAGGCGTTTTTGCAGCCGGTTCCAACAGGTGTGATCGACAGTTTCCAACAATCATTTCAAGTGCAATTACATTTATGTTGTGTATTAAAAATGTGTCATAGCAGACTTTACTGTAGTTTAGGACGTGACATTTTTGAATCGTTGACTGTTGTAAATACAAGTGCTCAGGGTAAATAGCAGCGCTCATTCTGCTGTGAGGAGCTCACGTCCTGAAGATACCAGCGGCAGAATCTCATGACGAGAGCTCAGAGGAGCTCTGCAGTTCTCTGCTGCCATCTACTGGTCAAAGGGAAACTGTAAATTCATACTGAACATCTGCAAAAGAAGTGCCACACACTTACATGCAAGACAGAAATCATATATATATATATATATAGAGAGAGAGAGAGAGAGAGAGAGAGAGAGAGAGAGAGTATTATTTGACATTACATATTTACATTATAGTTTTCACTTCACACTCTTTAACATATTCATTAAATTATAACCACAGTCTTTATAAATCATTTATTATTTGTTCATTTTTTTAAAACAAATCAAAACAATGTAATAGCATTTCCTTACAGTACTCAAACTGACCCCAGTACACTGTTGACCACTTAACCAACACTTACCACCACACCTGTCCGTAACCTCACCCGTATCACACCTCGATAGCAGCAAGAGCATTGTGCAATAGAACATGAACACAACAAGTACTGTCACAGAGACGAACGCCGTGGTTCCCTCCTCTGGCCATCAGAGGGCGCCCTCACCCGTACCTGCCACTGATTGCGTTGCCCAGCTGTAGCTCATGGTCTCTTTTCCATTCCTCGTTGCGAGGTCTTGTATTACTACGGTTTGCATTTCTGAGCGTTTATTCCTGTTCTGCCTGCCTGTTGTGACCCTGTTTGTTCCCCGTTTTCAATTCTCCACTGCCTGCCCTTTTGGACTGTTTGCTTCGTTCCTGATCTGTGACTGTTCTCCGCCTGTCCTGACCTACTGCCTGTTTATCCACCACCACTGTGTCTGCTCTCTGCTACTGAGTCGGCTGGAGTTTGACCATTGCCTGTTTCACCACGATTTTAATAAAAGCTTACTTATGGATCCCACTTCGACTGACGCTTTGTTACAAGTACATTGTACCAAACAATTATATTATTATTATTATTATTTTGATGTGTCACAATGTGGCTATACGAAGTGAACAACAAAAGCAAAAACAGTCTTTATTATAATCCACAAGACAAACAAAGGAGAACATTGGAGAAAACAACTATGTAAAGCACTGTTGACTGAAATACACAGAGGAGTTAATTAATAAAACCTCAGACAACAGGTGAACAGAATCATTAAGCAGCGAAACAAACTGGCACACACAACTTAAAGGGATAGTTCACCCAAAAATGAAAATTATCCCATGATTTATGTACACGATTATTTTCTTTCAGATGAACTCAAACAGAGTTATATTAAAAAATATCTTGGCTCTTCCAAGATTTATAATGGGAGTGAATGGAACTTGCCATTTTGAAACCCAAAAAAGCACATCCATCCATCATAAAAGTAATCCATACAACTCCACGTGGTTAATAAAGGACTTCTGAAGTGAAACAATGCGTTTTTGTGAGAAAAATGTTCATAAATATAACTCTGATTGTGACTGTCAGAAAGAAGAAAGTCATATACACCTAGGATGGCTTGAGGGAGAGTAACTCATGTGATTTTCATCGGAAACAGAACAAAATCCTGACGGTAAGTGAATACACCTAATATAAAGTGGGACCAGTCTGTAGATTGTTCAATATTCTGTTTCTCATAGCTACCAAACACCTTGTAAATTTGAAAATGTAAAAGAAAAAAACATTAGGTAGTGCAATGAAGAGGTGCGTGACAACACGGCCGCAGATCCACATGCAGGCTTTATTGTTACAGAATGGTCATCACAGGCAGGGTCAAACACCAGCAAACAGGAATGGAGGAGGATTAGCAGAATCGTAAAACATAAAAAAAATCGTAAAAAGTACAGAAATAGTCAAAAGGCAGACAGAGAAACAATCACAAGGGGCAAAAACAGACAGGATCAAGACCGGAAGACAGGACGGGTATAAACGCTCAGAAATGTTAGACAGGGAAATAACAAGACCTCGCATGGATGTGTTAGTGTAGTGTGCTTATATAGTGCATATAATGAGCTGCAGCTGGTGAGGTGATCAGTGATTAGGTACGGGGCTTCTGGGAAATGTAGTCTGCCTGAAATGAGTGAGTGAGTGTGTAGTGCATTGTGGGAAGTGAAGTCCGGGGGTGAATGTGCATGTGTGTGTGTGTGTGTGTGAAAGTCTACGCTGGAGTGCCCTCTAGAGGCTGTCATGGGCACTCCAGCTGATAATCCTGACAGGTAGAATTTTAATGACATTTGTATATTTTGTAAGCATTTCAATTTACATTAAATCATGTGTTTGATCCATTAAGCATAATATAACATTTGTTAATGATTTATTAATGAAAGTTATTTAAAAGTGTTGCCAAATTATGAACGTCGAACCAAATGCCTTGAGTCGCAATGTTCCTCAATTAAAGGGATGGCTGGCCCACAAATGATCATTCGGGCATCATTTACTCAAAACCTGACCTTCTTTCCTCAGAGGAACACACAAGAACAGCATTCTCAATCACGTAAATTGGCATTTTAATCGCTGCCTGTTTGTTTCAAAGTTATGTTTAATGAATCCTGAAAAACCAGCTTAATGTGTTGTTCTTGAACACTTACAGTTTAAATCAGGTTCTGAAATAAATCACTCCCACAGGCCTTCACAAGAACGCAGAAGAGAAAGCCAAAGCTTCTGTTCAGAGGAGGAACGAGAAACCTCTACTTGCAATGATTTGCAAATGCAGCTATTATTTGAGGTAAGTCAGTGAATCAGTGATTCTGTGAGAGCTGCAGTATTACATCCTTCCCATGCGCCGTATTTACTGCAATCTATGCTATAAAAATGTGCTATTTGTGTTGTATGCACATGAAAAACTACTGAACCGCCATTGAACTGCGGCTGTCATCGTGACTGGCAGTTTCCGCACTGCACTGAATGGCACTTGTGATGGACGGTGGTGATGGATGAAGGAGTCAATATGACTCTGAATTAAATCTGATTAAGATAATAAATTGTGCAACATGCTGAAAACATCCATATTTTCAAAAACATTTACATTTCTCATTTATCAGTGTATCACTTCATCATGCGCTCACATTAGTAATACTGAACACCCTTTAATCCACACTATTGCTAACATGATGTCATTAAAAATACTTTCTCCAGTTAACTAATACAGGTCAAGGACAATAATAACTTTAATGCAGTAGGTGTGCTTCATCTGCTTGGCCAGCAGACGGTGCTAAAGTGAACCGAGCCGCTTCAGCTTCATGATGCCATCGGTATCTCGAGCAATATTATCTAGAACACGACTGCAAACATTCGGACACTGATCAGCAAACGTTTATGCTTTTCCAGTCACTGTCTGCTGCATTCACACTTTCAAAGATTTGTTCTTCAGTTACAAGACTTTTTACGCCCACAGCTGAATTATGAGATTGCAATTTAAGCAAAGAAACCTCAAAATAACCTGTGAACCAGAACGCATTTGAAGCCAACCCAAAACCCTCGCTGAGCTTGCTGAATCGAAACGCAGTGTCATCAGTTTGCCTAAAAGAACACCGAACGTTCAGCTGTTTTACACACCATTTAAAATCAGAAAGAAAGAAATCACGTTGAGAAGCATGTGTGAGTGTGTGTGAAATGAGAAGCAGCTGAAAACTCTGGCTGGACCGGTTCTGTTCCTTCAGCCGGACCAAACCCGAGGAACAGATCCACTCGGCACAGTTCAGACACCATGACTTTATTCAATATATTCAGACAAAAGAAAACAATGATGAGGGTAATTACTGTCATTACAGCTGTTGTTCGAGCGGTGCGTCACTTAAGATGCTGCGACATTTGACTGACTTCATCCATATCACTGAAAATACCCAGCATTTGCATCACATTTGCACGAAACTGTAAAAGTTTTGTGAGGTTCACGATTAAAACAAGTGGAAAAACTCAAAATCCGAATGGATGACAAATATAGTCGATCTTGAGAATACTTTCTCTGAAAAAAACATGTGCAATATCGAATCTTTAAGGCTTCTGTCAGGCGCTTCATACATAAAACTTTATAGGGATCATTTGAAGGACTTAGCTTTAATTCATTTTTTTTTGTGGAAAAAACAACCCATGAGCGTATTATGCAATCATTTAAGACATTTCTCCTTATCTCAAACCTTTTTGGCATAAGGCTTCTTTAAAACTGAGTCCCTAGAGATCCATGTAGAAGAGTGAAGCACCTCATGCGGTTCTGGCTTTAAGGAAGACATTGTTACTGGAAAACAAGATACGGTATTATAAA
Source organism: Zacco platypus (assembly GCA_038088235.1). NCBI lineage: Eukaryota > Metazoa > Chordata > Actinopteri > Cypriniformes > Xenocyprididae > Zacco > Zacco platypus. The sequence goes on along the minus strand of CM076084.1, from coordinate 42,323,871 downwards.
ACACTGTGACCGGTAAACACTTTCATGTGATCAGAGCAGTAAATCAGACTTCATGGCGCTCAAAACGAGAGACTTTCAGGCTCTGGGCGAAATCCTCAGGCAGGACGAACCAGCTCGCAGCTTCAGCCTCATCCTCAGGCACATTTCTGAGTGTGAGAATTATTAACATTCAGCGGTTAAAGCGTGCAGATGCATTGACAGATCATATAACGGCCTGATTGTCATGTTTCTGCTTCTCTGGATTTCACAACACAAGCAAACATCTAACCCTTAGCGTGAGAATCTGGAGCGAGATGCAGTCGCATATTAAACAAAGCAAGCATCAGTTCATGATACACTGGACAAACAATCTGACCACATCTGCGTCTTCATCAGTATCTTTGACTTACAATATCAAGAAAAGAACGATCTAAACTGAAGCATTTTCTGGAGACTGCAGGACATCCAGATCATTACAGTAATCCAAGTTTCATTTGAGTTCACAAAAAACTTTCTTAATATCTAAAGTGTTATTAAAACTGAATTAAAAGATCAAAGTAACTCACTAATAAAAGCAAAATCACACAACATAGATATAACAGCAAATAAACATCGAAGTAACCCTGTTAAATCCCAACAAATATCTTTTAACAACTTGAGAATTTTCAACATTAACTCTTCTTACAAAATTGAGCAGAGCATGCTGGGAACTAGAAATACGCTGCATCTCATTCAGTTCTGTGTAATTTAATCAGTTATTGCATTTACAGTGAACTTTATATTTGAGTGAAATAAACTTGTTTCATTCAGTAAATTGTGACACAGTGCTTCACAGGCTTCTCCTGAATGACATTACCGTTTGTACCTCCTTAAACATATTTTTTCATGGAAAATTTGCCTCCAAAGGTGAACTAAACCTGACAAAATCTCCTTTTTGGGATGTCCTCATTTGTAAAAACTGTATAATTTTTGTTCTAAGACTGTAAAAGGCTATTTTATAGAGTAAACAGCTGTATATAAAAACATCAGAAGTCTATGCAACGTCCCCATTTATTTGAGTGAAGGTGCACGGGGTGATTTCTGTGTCACGATTTCTTAATCAGAAAGGTGAAGTTTCTTCTGGTAAAGCATAAGACTCCACCCAAAAACCCTGGAGATGATCCAAAAATCCTGGGTGTGGATCTGTTTGCATTTGATTTGTCGGGTAATCCGTTCTTTCATTTGTGTGATTCAGCTCTCAAACAGCTGTTAAATCACGAAGACCCACAGATCGACATTCCTGGTGAAACCCAACCAGAAACACTTAAACACACAGCAGTGATGCTTTAGAATTGAATTCCAGGTCGATGACACACTGTATATAAATAACACCTTACTGGTTTCAATTGTTATAATGCTTATTATTAATATTATTATTACAAAACAGATCTTTCACTCCGTCTTCAAGTTTCTTTATTTGAGATCCTTGTCTCACAATGCAACATCCATGAAAAAAAAGAATACTTGAGTAGTTTTTGTGCCATTGTGACTTGTTTGGAACTTGTTTAATTGCGCTCAACGAACAACAGCAAAACAACATCATAGTGAATAGAGAACATGTCAACACCTTATTGTCTGAAGGGATTGTTCGGCCGGCAGCCTCTGGGCTTGGCAAAAAGATGCGAGTTTCGTTCTGTTCTCAGGGAACCATGGTTACACGAGTAACCTGAGACGTTCCCTTTCGAAAGGGAATTCGCACTGGGTAAAACACTAATGGGGAACGATATACCCACACCACCATGCTGAGGGCACTGCATGCCAAAGAACGGCTTTGACAAACATCAGAACAAGCAGTTTCAACTGAAATACCAGAACCACTCCCCCTACGGGTCACAAATAGTGACAGCATTCCCTACAGCCAACAGCCCAAGCGATAAACCTCAAACACGCCTTCCACAGAAGGCTTACCAGGACACTAAAACTTCACACAGAAGGGAATGTAGCCAGGAGGCCAGAAGGCCAGTCAACCCCGAATGCCACCAGGGAGGCCAACCTGGTCCAATTTAATATAACCTAGTCTGGCCAACAACCTTTCTGTTTTCAACAGAGTCTCAAACAATTCCCTCCAGAGGAGGTACCCAGTAAGAGGGACAGCAAACTGGCAGTAACCAACTCAGACCAGATCATAGAGAGCAGAGTCTAGCGCTTTCCAACCCTTTCAATGGAGGGGAGTTACGCTGCTCTGTCCTGCTTGTTACTCAAAGCGCTGTGGACGCTGTGCACTCTAATAGAGACCCTACTGAGGGTGTACTTCCAGCCTACGGGCCGATCCAACGCCTCACGCGAGGCCTTCAACCAACTGACCAGATGTAGGGAGCTAAGCACTCTAAAGAACGACCCTTTAGAAGGTAGATCGGACTGTAGGCTAAAATCATGGAGGCTCCCAGTAGAACTTACAACATGAAATAATCTGTTTCATCCACACAATGCTGCACATGATGATGTGGACTCACTATCAAGGAGGCCTGCAAAGGCCAGCCATGTGAGCCAATGCTTGTCATGCTGCTCAACCCAAATGCGGGAGATTCATCTACAGGGAGGCCCGTTCAGACCAAACACCAGATTAATTTGGGGACTCGCTCTCAGAGAAGCCTGTCAAGCCCAACAACCGAAAGCAAGTCTTGATTAGCAGATCCACCTAAACACATTGTCAACAAGCAGTGTATTCATTAAAACACATTTTACCCTTCAAGCAAGGGGAGTACAAACTTATGCCACCATGCTCTGGCGGAGCCCCGAACAGGCCATTTAACACATTGCAGTTCTTCATCATCATGAAAGTTTATTATCTGCAAGCGCTTTAAACCGATTTCAGTCTAAACTTCTGATATGTGTTTTTCTGAGCGCACATCTGAAGCGTCAGACGGCACATACTGTGAGCATCAAACTACGTTCTCTTTCACGTCTTATTACACTAAAATTACTGTCAAATACACAAATTTACAAACACTATCTCTGTAATCATAAACAGCAGGGAAAGAAACGGCATGTGTATATCAGATCTGTGTATTAAAGTGACAGCAGTGTAATATACAGTTCATTTCTTGCTTGAATCCGGACCGTGTACAGCTCTCTCAGCTGTCTATGTCAGCTGTCTTTCACCAGAAAAGAAATGATCAAAGTTTTTAGCCAAAGACCTCTGGTTGAGTTGACTCTGTATAAGGTTATCTGATTAACGTTAGTTCAATGCTCCTCTGCCGGGCCGTCCAGGTTCGTTCAGATAAAACATCTCAAACATGCATTTTAGTCCGGGACTAGCTTAAGTCTTGTCTGTGAAACTGGAGGAAAATGTCCAAAATGAGGAATTTAAAGGGATAATTCTCCAAAAAAAAAAAAAAATGCATCATCATTTACATTTCTGCCACATAAGAAAAAAAAATCATGCTTTTGTAAATCATAATTATGACACACCAAGTCATATTAATGGAATGAAAAGTCAAAATTATGAAAGTTATAATCTTGACTTTTTATTTCATAATTACAATTTTTGTCATAATTAAGATTTACCAAAGTGTGACTTTTTTTGGAGGACAAGGACTTCCGTAATCTCATGTCGCTCCAAATCTGTTTGACAGGCTTTCATCTGAGGAACAAACAGGATATTTTGAAGAATGTGGCTTTCACTGTACGGACAGAAGACACTCTTCTTCTGTATTTTCGTTTTAACTTCTAGCAAGTTGCTATTTATAAAAAGGGTGTTTTCTGACCTGGAGCCTTCTGCTGAAAGTAGGACACAGAGCTTTCTGACTTTCAGGAACATTTATTTCATTACTCACCATGTGACACTGACAGAACGACATGAACACAATAAATACATCACGCCTTATTTGATCAGATCATATTACAGAGAAACTGTACAGGAAAATTTATAAAACATTCAAGAAGAGGTAAAATTCAACAAAAGGAACCAGACTCATCCTTATAATGAATACACACATGCTAAATATAATCCACAAATCATGGAATAGAAATTGTGTGTTCTTGGAATAAATGTTTTTTTTAACACGTTGTCACTGCATGTGTACAAGTGTCAGTCATGTGATCACTAACAATGTCTTAAATAACTAGAATTTTCCAGGAACACTTTCATACACAATTAATGCTGGTTCAGCCCTGTTACTGTTGAAGATGACTGACAGGTACAATAAATCTGTTGAGCACAAGGTTCAGTGGGGTTAAAGTAATGCTGAATGAGATCTGAACTGTGTAGTTCATTTGCAGAACTCAGGTGAAGTCGTTCATGCACTGAGAAACGAACACGATTGTCTCTCTGACAATTGACATTTATGAGAGAATATATTCATACTGTACCTGTCACTTTCCTGACAATAATATCAGTGCCAATGCAACAAAACACATTTCTGTCTAAATTTTATTAAAAAATCCAGTGTGTGAGTGTGTGTGTGTGTGAGTGTGTGTGTGTGTGTGTGTGTGTGTGAGTGTGTGAGTGTGTGTGTGTGAGTGTGTGTGTGTGTGTGTGTGTGTGTGAGTGTGTGTGTGTGTGTGTGTGAGTGTGTGTGTGTGTGTGTGTGTGTGTGTGTGTGTGAGTGTGTGTGTGTGTGTGTGTGTGTGTGTGTGTGTGTGTGTGAAGGGTCAGAAGGGTCAGAATCTGGGCGGAAGCACATCATCAGCTCCACCCAGAACTCTCTCTGTCTCACACACTCACTTTCATTCACTTCACTGTCATTCATCTGAGCTGTCACACAGGTAAGCACTTATCTCTGCTGTTACAAGCTCGCAAAATTAATATATTCCCTGATCTTTTTATTCTGGATGTTAGTGCTGTAGGTTCTTACAGTTTCACTCTACAGAAATGCACCATTGATGCTGATACTCACTAGCGATCAGAAGTTTGGAATAATTAAAAGTCATGTTTTCAAAAGAGTCTCTTCTGCTCATCAATTTATTAGATCAAAAATAAAGACTTGACCTTTCACCAAAAACGGTGAAATATTATTCCAGTGTAAATCATGTGTTTTCTATGTGAATATATAGTACAGTGTAATTTATTCCTGAATGTTCAGCATCATTACTCCAGTCTTCAGAGTCACATGATCCTTCAGAAATCATTCTGATTTGATGATTTATGATCAACAAACATTTATGATTATTATCAGTGTTGAAAACAGTTGTGCTGCTTCAAAATTTTGTGGAAACTGTAATACATTTTACTTCTCAGGTTTCACTGACGATCAGAAATGCTCATTTATTTTAAATAGAACGCCTTTTGCATTCTAATTGACACTTTCGATTAATTTAACGCATTGTTGCTCAATATATATATATATACAGAATATAGATAGATACATAGAGAGAGAGAGAGAGAGATCAAGTAGTGTGTAAGTACTAATTTAAAGTAACTCTGATATCTTGATATGGTAGCTGTAGTAAGAGTAAGCTGGAGCGCTTCTGCTGATTTAACCCTGTTCAGGTGATAATCCGGTCATGTTTGCAGTTGGCCCACAAATGAATGGATTAAACTGGTGCAAATGAATAAACTGATCATGGAGTTTAGATTTCAACATTCACAGCAGAAATAAAACTAGAGTGTTAAATAAACACCAAATGATCAGCCTTACGGATCACAGTCGTGTTGCATCCTGTATATCAAATGTCCTAACGCACACTTTTTAGTGTACTTTACTTAATGTACAACAATTTGTTAAACTTGATTGTAAAAATCTAGCAATCAGTGTTATTTGAGTACCACGTGTTTGTTACTCGGAAAATCCAAGTTGATTTGTATTGGTACAATTTTTCCCAATCTCAACACATGTTCCGATAACTTCCCCCCCTCTGCAGTTGTCTTTCTCTTTAGTTTCATTCATTCATTTTCCACATTTTGCATGTTATTAAATTGTCAATGCAAGTGAAAATGTTGAGAGAAGTCGACATCATAAATTGTTGTTTTTTTAATCTTAAATGGTTTGGTTTGAAGTCACCGCTATGGTGATCAGTGTTTCCCTGGGTTAGAGCTTCTTTCATAGTACTATAATAATAAGACTAAACTTTACAAAACTTATAGCTAAAACTTACATCAAAGAACGACAGAACAAACTGGAAAATAAAAGGGAGAAGAGCAACACAACTGCATAATTCATTAATGCCTCAAGGCAAAAACAAAGACATCTGCACATTTTCACACCGTTTATACAGTGTTATGAATCCGGTCCTGCACTTTACACCCACTCACCACTAGAGGTCACCCGCTCGCACCATGCTTCTCCCTCACCACACTACACTTCCCAGAATCCCTCACTGATTATCCGCCAGCTGATCCTCGTCATCACTCATTAGCTTCTTCCTTGCACATAAATAGATCACTCACCCACTTGCACAGTGCGAAGTATTGTTTGATTTATTGTCACAATCTCTGAGCATTGTCTGTATAGCCGGTTTTCGATCCTGCCTGTTCCTTGTTGTGACGATTCTCTGCCTGCCTCTGACCTCCTGCCTGGACATCACCCTGATCCTGTCTGCCCTCTTACATAGTTGTTTGCTGTTGTGTTGATCTCTGCCTGTACGACCACGTTCTTTATTAAAGCTGCATTTGGATTTTACTCTCAGACTCGCCTCATTACATACAGATGTTAGCTAGATAAAACACAACAGGGTATTTTCACTCTTTAAGTCAGTAATCTCGTGTCATTCTGGGTTTAAGAATCAGTAGGGATGTAACAATACACTCATGTCACGATTCGATATGTTCATTAATACATGTTTTCACTCTTGCAGCATAAAAGATGAAGTGAGAACAACATGAGACAAAACATCATGTCCAGCAGACTGTTACTGCTGACTGCCCTCTGTATGGGTGAGATACACACACACTCACACACACACACACACACACTCACGCATGCGCAAGAACACACTCACACACACACACTCACACTCAATCACTTTCTTACCAAAGCAACATGCAAAATGACACACTGTCAAACACATGTACAAACACATACCCAACATCATATTGAAAACTATCTTTGAAATCCTAAAACAATTAAAACCTTGGCCGAATATTAAATTCAGTAAAAAAAATAAAAAATATTAGTGTTGGAGCTGAACACTGTTGAGTCGAGAACCTTTGCTTTATGGAAACCCAGCCAAACCATTTTGACCACATTTTTGTCAATGGCATGAATCATATCTCCAAGAAAACAGAAAACGTTTGCTGGTATGTAACTAATGCTCTGACATAACCATCATCTGCTATTCTTTTGACTCAACTTCCCCCCATGGGTGTTTTCGTTGTCCTGACAGTCAGGAACACACGAGCCTTCGCTGAATGAACTGTGATTTGCAGGTCCGAAGTGTAACTAGAGTCAAATAGATTTGTGAAAGGAAATTAGGGTGAAATATTAACATTCCAATAAAAATACACACTTCTGGCAAAATTTAGGAAGTTTGCACTAACAGAAAAAATGTAAAAAAAAAAAGACAAAAGGACATACAAGTGTTAAGAACACAAAAATTAGGATCATAAATTCTTTATCAGTTTCACACTTCATGCTGCTCTGCAACTGCCAATCATTTCTTAATAAACATTGAGTGACCTGTGTTACATTTTCTTTACTCTTTCCCCACCAGAATTTAAAAAAAAGGTTTATAAGCACCAACATTTTTGATCATTTTAACAAAACTTTCATGACCCCGAGAATATTCTTATGTACAAATATCTGTGCATGCAATATATCAAAAGAAATAACAGAGTCTCTGATTTAAATCAAAACAAAGAAACAAAAAATATTCTAGCTTCATGCATTCTTTTTTTATCAACACTTGAATGTGGCTGAGTTCCATTAAAAACAACATTCTGAACAAAAAGCAGAAAATTGCATTATTGTCAAAGACTACAAATGCACGAGCAATACTTCTGTCGCTTGTTTCTGCTTCTATGCCTGTGTTTTGGAACATAGATTGACAGAAAAATCTGTCAATGGCGGGGAAAGAGTTCATCTGCAAATAATTCCTAACAAAAAAAAAAAAAAAAAAAAAAACCACCAAAAAAAAAAGAAGAAGAGTCTTAAGGACAGGTGAACAAGTCGACACAAATACCATTGCATGCTCACGTCCCTTCAAATCTTTCTACACAAACATCTACACCTGGATCACAGACGGCAACAGATCAAACAACCACTGATATTCCCACAAATAAAATGACAGATAATTCTAACATAACGGAGACGAAAACAACCACTGACGATAGAACATCTGAAGAACCAAGAACCATCATTAAAAGAACATCTGCAGAAGCTGGAGCACCAAACACTGCTGAAGGAACAACTCCAGTGCCTTCAACACTGGCAGAACAAACATCTGTTACTGTTACAACATCTGAGGAACCTGCCATTCTTCCAACAACTACAGAAAAAACAGGCAGTATGTCCACAAAATCTTCAGAACAAACAACTGTTGAAGAGACACAAGATCAACCACAGAGTACTACTGATAAAACATCTGCAACAACGAAATTTGCTGGAAGTTCTGGAACAATTAATTTCTCATCTGGAACTGCTAGTAATGCACCTCCATCAGCAGCAAAATCTCCTGTAACAACACACGCATTATCGTCAAACACTGCCGGTGCAAAACCTGATGCACAAACAAGTACTGTAGCTACAAGCTTTGGATCAATTACTGCAAGAGCACCTCCAACACCAACATCCACCCTGAAACAACTGCTCCGAGATATCCTGTGACTTCAACCCCTACAGAAATCACATTCAGAACTGCTAAAACACCTTCAGGACAAACAACTGTTGCTGCAACACAAGAAGAATCACAGGCTGTGTTTTTGTGGCCATTTGGTCTCCAGAACATCAGGAATACCTGACGCACACACGCACAGCACAAACGAAATACATGTCTTATATTGAGATATATCTGAGACTCAATATATTAACGTCTCAAAACATTTTGTTACGGAATATTATTTCCAAATGAAAGCGCTTTCTGTAAATTCATAAGATGTTTCTCAAAGATTACACTAATTTTATATTCTTCTCACCCCGTCCACAGCATCTGTGTCTCTGAGTAATGCACAGGTAAGGCAGGAAAAATCCAAGAAGAAATCATTTTTATATTTTGTTCCATTATTGTAGTAATCACAATTCAAAAGTGTATGCTTAAAAATATATAAAATCGGAGTAAATTGAAACTTCATTTAAAGGGTTAGTTGACTCAAAAATGAAAATCACGTCATTAATTATTCATCCTCGCGTGGTTCTACACCCGTAAGACCTTCGTTCTTCTTCAGAACACAAATGAAGATATTTTTTGATGAAATCCAAAAGCTCTCCGACTCCTCCGTAGACAGTTTCTTCTCTTCTGTGTCATTCTCTTACGCTGTCACGTCCAGCGCCTCCGGGTTCTACGTCAGAACGCTGGCTCAGTATTGGCTGAATCTGATCATGTGAGCAGCACGACGCGCGGCCAATAATTCTGACGTGGAAGCGCTGAATGTAAACAGCGTAAGAGAATGACAGAGAAGAGAAGAAATTGTTGAACCAAATGATTATTTTTGTGGTCTCTTCATCACATTAAGGCTGCACTGCAGTCACGTCCACTGTTTCCACCGTCTGCCGTGGTGATTATATTCCTGTCTATGGATGAGTCATAAACCTCTCGGATTTCATCAAAAATATCTTCATGTGTGTTCTGAAGATGAACGAAGGTCTTACGGGTGTGGAACGGCATGAGGGAGAGGAATTAATGACTGAATTTTCATCTTTGGGTGAACTAACACTTTAAATCTTGTTCAAACTGAGAGTTTAGTATGATAACGTGAAACACTGACCAGAATTTTTATATTTACCCGTTTTTTTCAGTGCAACACAACACATTCAAATGGTGAGATTATTTTTCATTCCCTTACTGTAAGTCACGTGCGTGAATGACAGTCACATCATATGAAAAGATCAGTGAGAGCACAGATATGGACAAGCATTTTGTCAAAGAGATTCATTTTCAGGTGGTGCCCTCTAGTGGATAGATCCAGACGTATTATGCCTGGGTGTCAGAAGAAAAAAGATATACTCATACTGTAAATCATCTAAAAATGTCCCAGACGCATGGGAAGCAGTGGCAGATAAAAAACAGATCAATATTTAGTCTGAAGTTTCCAGATAAAAAGCATATTCAGCTCTATTTACCTTACAATATTAGCAAACATGTTTTTATTAACATACTATGTATTTAAGTGTAATCACATCTAAAGCTTAAGATTTGAGTTTTAAATTTGATTTCATCGTATGTTTTGCAGTGCTACAACACTACTATAAGCATATACTATAAGCAAGTTTTCTGTCCAATCGTCAAATCCTTCAATATTTAAAAAAAAACAAAAACAAAACGTAGTCACAGAACACCGTTTTAAGTTTGTTTTGATATGATTGATGTGATTTTCATCAGTTTGTAAGCTACTTCAGTAGTTCAAAATAACTAAGTTCTGATCCAATGTTGAAGAAAACCTTTCTTAGAGTAATAGTCCAAACACAGTGATGAATGACAGCGTGATTAACCAATCACAGCATCCTTTCTTTCACGCCCCTCCCTCATCATTTTCCTTTAAATTACACCAATTTTATATATTTACTTAATTGTGTGAAGGTGAGGGGAGGCTTCAAATTTTGTCGTGTCAATTTCAGGCAGAAATCGAAAATAAGCATAAAAACATAATAAAAGTTAGATTATATTAAATGTAATAAATAATGATAATAAAAAGAAATAAAAATAGGTTTGGAATTTATTGAAATAAACAAGTAAGGAAAATAACTTTAAAAGTATATCTATATGTATATATATATATATATATATATATATATATATATATATATATACATAGATATACAGTTTTACATTCACCACTTCTAAAAGACCTGTTTGTGAACAGTTAAACAGTGGTTTTGGAGAGTCAGTGCCGCAAGTTGACATTTTAAGATGTAATAGTCTTAAAACTCTTAATGTGGAGTGAGAACCTGCAATCTAATAAAGAAATATCTATGACTTTCCCTAGAAACAGGATCATGCAGTCTCAGGATCATGCAGTCTGACTACTGGGTGAGTATTCCTCTTAATTAACACTAATAAATATTATCCTAAAACTAATCCTAATAATCCCACATATATTTTTTCCATTCTTGCAGAAGAACCAGCAATCAAACTCTGGACAACTGTAATCTGAAAAGTCTGAACAATTTCAGCTCTCTGGTGAGACATCTCTCTCTCTCTCTCTCTCTCTCTATCTCTCTCTCTCTCTCTCTCTCTCTCTCTATCTCTCTCTCTCTCTCTCTCTCTCTCTCTCTCTCTCTGTCTCTCTCTGTCTCTCTCTCTCTGTCTCTGTCTCTCTCTGTCTCTCTCTGTCTCTCTCTCTCTCTCTCTCTCTCTCTCTCTCTCTCTCTCTCTGTCTCTCTCTCTCTCTCTCTCTGTCTCTCTCTCTCTCTCTCTGTCTCTCTCTCTCTCTGTCTCTCTCTCTCTCTCTCTCTCTCTGTCTCTCTCTCTCTCTCTGTCTCTCTCTCTCTCTCTCTCTCTCTCTCTCTGTCTCTCTCTCTCTCTCTGTCTCTCTCTCTCTCTCTCTGTCTCTCTCTCTCTCTCTCTGTCTCTCTCTCTCTCTGTCTCTCTCTCTCTCTCTCTCTGTCTCTCTCTCTCTCTCTCTCTCTCTCTCTCTGTTTATAAAATGATGCATTGTCTTGATATTGTTCATAAACGGACACATTAGGCATTAATGCAGTGTTCCTCAGAAAGCATGTGCTTGTTTACCTCTCAAGAAAAACACATAATGTAAATATACAGTATGCCAAGTGCTACTGTTATTGTTTTTAGACAGGAACTTCATAGATGAAGTCATGTTATGCTCAACAAGGTTGAAATTATTTCAGTAAAATCATTCTGATTTGATGATTTGATGATTTATGATTATTATCAGTGTTGAAAACAATTGCGCTGCTTCAGATTTTTGTGGAAACCATCACACAATTTATTTTTTAGGATTCAGAGACAGAAAAAGCTGAGCCATAAGTAGTGATAAAATCCCCAAAAATCCCCAAAATCCCTGTAGCTTTGGAGGTAGATTTCTCTAAGCTTCTTTGAGATGTTCTGATGTCTGTGTCAGTTGTTTCTGTCTCTTCATGTACTCTCAGAATGTCTCTGATGGTAAAATCGGATCTCTGTATGGATCATACCATCTGTTGTCTAACCTTTTTGTGTGAAAACATCTCACTGGCTCACTACCAGTAATGGCTGCAGTGGCTGAAGGAAGAGGAAATATTCTTAAATGCCCCGTTTAAGAGTTGACTGAGGAAAACAAGCTGCTTTTTTAAAGTTCAGTGTGTCAATTTTGGTACTTTTAATTTCTGTTTTCGTATCTAGATTCAAAATGCAGTGGATAACACTACACACCAGCTACAATGCATATCAAACAGCAGTGCTGGTTTCCCTCAAGAGAAACTTCACATGATCCAAAAAGAGCTTGGAAAGATCATTACATCAACTCTAAATGTCATGGTTCACCTTGTAAGAAAACCATATTTAAGACTATCCTCTGCTAGAAAAAAATCAACTGCCTGCTGCTTTGCTTATTTTCGATCATTTTAAAGTTTATTCACGTTCTCATAAATTTTATTCACTTTTTTCCTGAACTGTTTGCTTTCATGCTTGCAATCAGCTGAATCTTCAAATGTTTGTAATCTATTAGTTTCATTATTAATGTTCACTCCATGCATGGTGCAAATTGACTCTGTCTTCTCAGCCTGGATGTTTCATCACTCAGTAAATCAGTTAGTAAATTATGAATAAAATGATGTGTGATGAAGCATATTTTTATTTCAGGGAGTTTCTTCCATCGAGGACATTGCTGAGAGTTTTGGTGTCTTGCACACACTGACTGAGGAGAATGCGAAGGACATAGAGTTTGTTCAGTCATGGCTGTGTGTCAGACTTGTTCCAATCCTCCCATTCATTACCACACAGTTCATATCCAACATGAGCAAGATAAACTTTTCATGTGTCACCTACCAGGCAATGTATGAGTCAAAATATTGAATTCATTGGATTCATTGCAGAGCGACACATAGAGTTTTTGCCTTATTTTTGAACATTTATTTGTTTACAGAGTCAAAACATTCAGTGAGAAAGTGAATCTGGAGAATGGAACATTGAGGTCCTTGATCTACAAGCAATTCATTCAGCCATTCCTCTCTAGAGAACTTTCAGGTGCAGTACAATTTAATGTGTTTCAGCTTCAGTAACGCAAAGCAAAAACAAAAAACTAAAGTACTTGCAATATTGACCTGTGTTTGAAATATTTGAAAAATGGCATTAATTAAAAAACAAAACAAAAAAAAAACCTTATGTCCAATAGTTTGAATGGTAAAAACCTTTTAGGTCTTTTACAAAGGTATTTCAGCTCGCTCACATTTCACTGGTGTTCTGATGAATTCCCCCAATGCTCTGTGTTCAATCCAGATCCTGGCTGTCTTAACAACACCGTGAGCAGTGCTGACTGGCTTGAGAAGAACTTTGGCAATTTCTTCAGCTATGCTACCTTGGAGGATTTGCAGTCACTGAATGAAAATTTCTCCAGTGTGAGTAACTTTTGGCATGCTCCAGATGCTCATGTGAACTGTCATTATTTTGTTTTCTTTCTTTCTTTCTTTCTTTCTTTCTTCTTTTTTTTTTCTTCAATAAACCGCTTAATCTGTGATAACTTGTGTTGTCCATCATGTGCTTCAGTTTGAATCATTGGCACTGCTGACCCCTACCCAAGTGGCCGAACTCACACTGAGCTCTGGAGTACTGAACAACACCAATCAGATCAGCGCCGTGTTCGACCGACTGGAGGAAGGCGACGCTTTCAAGAACGTAGAGGAGTTTCTGACGGCACTGAGCAATGTTCCTGAGGCAAGTCAATAAGTAAAAGTGTCTGACAGAGATCGCATTGATGCCGTGGAGAATAGCCCAAAGTATGGTTCTCTCTTACGGTATCATTCACAATCCTGGTTTTGTGTTTCTGCAGGTTCCTGATATCCCCCCTGCTGTGAGAGACGTGATGATGAACCGAACCTTCACAATCATCGATTCGAAGATCGGCGAATTTGAGACCCCTGACTGGGTCGGGTGGTTCACTGTGAAGCTCATCCCTGTCCTCCCAAGTTTCACTGCAGAAATGCTGGTTACAGTCACAGCTGACATCAACTGCACCAACTACCACGTGATGTGAGTGCCTTAATTTTGAGACAGCAAGTTTGCAGATCTGCAGCAATGCGTCCACATAATCACCGTCTGTGGCTTTCTGTTGCAGCGTTGAAGGACTGGGAAGTGTGTTTCCCAACATGACACTCATCAGGACGCAGGAGATAACAAGAGTTCTGGTGGAGCACCTGAAGGATTTTGCCACCCAATTTAGCAGTCCAGGTAGGCCTTCCAGAAAGTGCTTTAGCGGCATCGCTCTGTTGCCGGAATAGAGCGTGTTGCGGTATATTTTTTTCAGCTGACAGCTCCCCGTAGTTGTCTGTCAACTTCATAACAGTGCAGGGACGCAGACTGATCTTCCTCCACCCCTATCTTTAAAAACAGGTTGCAAACAGAACATTAGCAGCGATGCTGAATGGCTTGACGTCAACTTGGGCCCATTCACCACAGTGGCCAATTACTCAGACCTTAAGGCCTTGAACATCAGCGTGGTAAAATACCTACCTTCTGTTATGTTTCTGTTCTCACACGCCTTTAAGAGAGCCTTCGATTGGCACCGGTACTTGTGATTAGTGTTGGGCAGAAAGCAGAGCGTTGACAGTCATGTGCTATTTCCTTGGTGTTTTGGTCACCTTTAGCTGGCAGCTCTGGATACCCTGTCACCTGATCAAAAAGCAGAGCTGCTGTTGGATCCGTCCAACGGTGCTCTTGAAAATGTGACCGTGGTGAAGGAGGTGTTGAGCAGCATCCTAAAATCCCCAGATGAGAAGGAGCTTGAGAACTTCTTTGAAAAATTCGTGGAGGTCAGCAAGGAGGTGAGTGGTTTTTTTTGCTTTTTTTTTAATGTAACGCTTTTGAACAAGAAGGCCATTCTAGAAGTTCCTATCTTGATGCTAAAAGGGTCTGTTTCCCTCCCTCCCCCAGGAAAACATAACCTACATCACAAATGTGGACGTCCGAGACACAATGCTGAACCTGACTTTGACTGCTCTGGCTCCCAATTTCCCCCTCTTCCAAACGAGTGACTACGAGCTGTGGTTTCAAATCAATCTCGTGGTCCTGCTGGCCAGCTTCCGCCCTTCAGTTCTGGTGGTCATCCCCACCAACCTTACCTGTGACTCTTACAATGCAATGTGAGAAATATGGCTCCTTTTGTTTCATGTTTTTATGCAGTCTTTAGAAATAAGCATTGAAAATCTGCATTTTGTATGTTTCTTTAGATTGAAAGGCCTGAGGACGGCTTTGGCGGATCTCCCATCCGGACTTCAAGTGGAGCTCAACTCCAGCATAGACCAACTTCAGCAGTCACCACCAAAAGGTATGGCATGACCAAAGTGAAAGAAACGAATTCTGACTAAATGTATGTGAATGTAAGCCATATGACAGTGGCCTCCTATTGACAGAAATCAATCTCTCTCTCTCTCTCTCTCTCTCTCTCTCTCTTTGGCTTCTCTTCAGACTGCACGCCTCCTCGCCCCGTGGGTTTGGTAAGTACTTGATTGTTTTACATGGCTTGTGAGTAAAAGCCCACGATAAGCTGCTCATTATTGTTTTCTCTTCTCTTCTTGCTTCATCTTCTCTCGCAATAGTGCAAAGAAACATTAGTAGATGGTAAGTCAGAACACACAGTGGTGGTTTGAGATTGATGGAACTTTGTGGTTTTGAAGTGAACTCATACGATAGCTCGAAAGTTCTCCGTCTGATCTAATTTTTGCTCTTCCTTCACAGAAACGAGTCTGTGTCGAGGTGTTAACGGGTGAGCATCGGATTGGTGTCTACTGAATGCAGAGGTAGGTTGCAGAAAGTGGTGAAAATAGTAATCGTGCTTTTGTGCCTTGCAGTGGTCAACTTGAGGCTCAGCGTTCGTCGGCAAATTTCTCAGCTCAGCTCTGCGACTTCAGCATCTCTGATTATGCCTGCTCTTCCGTAAGTCCTCCATGAGCCGTGCAGCCGCGTGCTTGACTTTGCAAAATGTCCTGTGTCTCTGACTGCCTAAATCTGTCCACCTCTCTCAAGGTTGCATCATCTCTGTCCTCCAATGAGGTCTTCACGCTGCTGACTTGCAAGGCGCCAAGCGCCACGAGTGGCATGGACACAGAGACCTGGAAGCTGTTCTTCCAGAAAGTCGCAGGGGTTCTGGAGGACGCTCTGTCAATGTTCGCCAACAAGGTAGGCGACGCCCTCTTTTTCTGGAACAGAAAATGGCGTGCTGCCTGGAAGCTCTGAGTTGACATGCCCCATTATTTTCACAGACCCTGAGCAACGGTCAGCCTCAGTCCCGTGTTCTCGATGCCATTGGAGAGGTGAAAGTCAACAACTTCAGCGTTGCACAGCTGACAGATGCCAATTTTGTTGCCACCTGGTTCCAGGACAGGCTGAGTCCATTTTTGTCAGCAGTCTCTACGGACTTTCTGTCCTGCATTAGCTCCAAGAACTTCAGTTGCGACACCTACCAAGTTGTGTGAGTATGCTCAGTGCTGTGGAAATCCTCAAGTGGTGTTTAACGGGAGCAAAGTTGGGCAATCCGTAACGTCCTCTGGTCTTTCCTGATTCAGGGTGCGGGCTTTTGGTCGTCAAGCGTCCCTCATGGCAGAGCAGCAAAAACAGGACGTCTTCACTCTTTTCGTCCTTCCCTTCCTGTCGAGAGAGGACCTAACAGGTACTGTTTTGTGCTATCACTGTGTTGAGTTGTCATCTCTCGTGCTGTAGTTCACAAGCTGCGTTCTCCATCTCGGTGTGACGCAGTTATTTCAGCTCGCTCACATTTCACTGGTGTTCTGATGAATTCCCCCAATGCTCTGTGTTCAATCCAGATCCTGGCTGTCTTAACAACACCGTGAGCAGTGCTGACTGGCTTGAGAAGAACTTTGGCAATTTCTTCAGCTATGCTACCTTGGAGGATTTGCAGTCACTGAATGAAAATTTCTCCAGTGTGAGTAACTTTTGGCATGCTCCAGATGCTCATGTGAACTGTCATTATTTTGTTTTCTTTCTTTCTTTCTTTCTTTCTTTCTTCTTTTTTTTTTCTTCAATAAACCGCTTAATCTGTGATAACTTGTGTTGTCCATCATGTGCTTCAGTTTGAATCATTGGCACTGCTGACCCCTACCCAAGTGGCCGAACTCACACTGAGCTCTGGAGTACTGAACAACACCAATCAGATCAGCGCCGTGTTCGACCGACTGGAGGAAGGCGACGCTTTCAAGAACGTAGAGGAGTTTCTGACGGCACTGAGCAATGTTCCTGAGGCAAGTCAATAAGTAAAAGTGTCTGACAGAGATCGCATTGATGCCGTGGAGAATAGCCCAAAGTATGGTACTCTCTTACGGTATCATTCACAATCCTGGTTTTGTGTTTCTGCAGGTTCCTGATATCCCCCCTGCTGTGAGAGACGTGATGATGAACCGAACCTTCACAATCATCGATTCGAAGATCGGCGAATTTGAGACCCCTGACTGGGTCGGGTGGTTCACTGTGAAGCTCATCCCTGTCCTCCCAAGTTTCACTGCAGAAATGCTGGTTACAGTCACAGCTGACATCAACTGCACCAACTACCACGTGATGTGAGTGCCTTAATTTTGAGACAGCAAGTTTGCAGATCTGCAGCAATGCGTCCACATAATCACCGTCTGTGGCTTTCTGTTGCAGCGTTGAAGGACTGGGAAGTGTGTTTCCCAACATGACACTCATCAGGACGCAGGAGATAACAAGAGTTCTGGTGGAGCACCTGAAGGATTTTGCCACCCAATTTAGCAGTCCAGGTAGGCCTTCCAGAAAGTGCTTTAGCGGCATCGCTCTGTTGCCGGAATAGAGCGTGTTGCGGTATATTTTTTTCAGCTGACAGCTCCCCGTAGTTGTCTGTCAACTTCATAACAGTGCAGGGACGCAGACTGATCTTCCTCCACCCCTATCTTTAAAAACAGGTTGCAAACAGAACATTAGCAGCGATGCTGAATGGCTTGACGTCAACTTGGGCCCATTCACCACAGTGGCCAATTACTCAGACCTTAAGGCCTTGAACATCAGCGTGGTAAAATACCTACCTTCTGTTATGTTTCTGTTCTCACACGCCTTTAAGAGAGCCTTCGATTGGCACCGGTACTTGTGATTAGTGTTGGGCAGAAAGCAGAGCGTTGACAGTCATGTGCTATTTCCTTGGTGTTTTGGTCACCTTTAGCTGGCAGCTCTGGATACCCTGTCACCTGATCAAAAAGCAGAGCTGCTGTTGGATCCGTCCAACGGTGCTCTTGAAAATGTGACCGTGGTGAAGGAGGTGTTGAGCAGCATCCTAAAATCCCCAGATGAGAAGGAGCTTGAGAACTTCTTTGAAAAATTCGTGGAGGTCAGCAAGGAGGTGAGTGGTTTTTTTTGCTTTTTTTTTAATGTAACGCTTTTGAACAAGAAGGCCATTCTAGAAGTTCCTATCTTGATGCTAAAAGGGTCTGTTTCCCTCCCTCCCCCAGGAAAACATAACCTACATCACAAATGTGGACGTCCGAGACACAATGCTGAACCTGACTTTGACTGCTCTGGCTCCCAATTTCCCCCTCTTCCAAACGAGTGACTACGAGCTGTGGTTTCAAATCAATCTCGTGGTCCTGCTGGCCAGCTTCCGCCCTTCAGTTCTGGTGGTCATCCCCACCAACCTTACCTGTGACTCTTACAATGCAATGTGAGAAATATGGCTCCTTTTGTTTCATGTTTTTATGCAGTCTTTAGAAATAAGCATTGAAAATCTGCATTTTGTATGTTTCTTTAGATTGAAAGGCCTGAGGACGGCTTTGGCGGATCTCCCATCCGGACTTCAAGTGGAGCTCAACTCCAGCATAGACCAACTTCAGCAGTCACCACCAAAAGGTATGGCATGACCAAAGTGAAAGAAACGAATTCTGACTAAATGTATGTGAATGTAAGCCATATGACAGTGGCCTCCTATTGACAGAAATCAATCTCTCTCTCTCTCTCTCTCTCTCTCTCTCTCTTTGGCTTCTCTTCAGACTGCACGCCTCCTCGCCCCGTGGGTTTGGTAAGTACTTGATTGTTTTACATGGCTTGTGAGTAAAAGCCCACGATAAGCTGCTCATTATTGTTTTCTCTTCTCTTCTTGCTTCATCTTCTCTCGCAATAGTGCAAAGAAACATTAGTAGATGGTAAGTCAGAACACACAGTGGTGGTTTGAGATTGATGGAACTTTGTGGTTTTGAAGTGAACTCATACGATAGCTCGAAAGTTCTCCGTCTGATCTAATTTTTGCTCTTCCTTCACAGAAACGAGTCTGTGTCGAGGTGTTAACGGGTGAGCATCGGATTGGTGTCTACTGAATGCAGAGGTAGGTTGCAGAAAGTGGTGAAAATAGTAATCGTGCTTTTGTGCCTTGCAGTGGTCAACTTGAGGCTCAGCGTTCGTCGGCAAATTTCTCAGCTCAGCTCTGCGACTTCAGCATCTCTGATTATGCCTGCTCTTCCGTAAGTCCTCCATGAGCCGTGCAGCCGCGTGCTTGACTTTGCAAAATGTCCTGTGTCTCTGACTGCCTAAATCTGTCCACCTCTCTCAAGGTTGCACCATCTCTGTCCTCCAATGAGGTCTTCACGCTGCTGACTTGCAAGGCGCCAAGCGCCACGAGTGGCATGGACACAGAGACCTGGAAGCTGTTCTTCCAGAAAGTCGCAGGGGTTCTGGAGGACGCTCTGTCAATGTTCGCCAACAAGGTAGGCGACGCCCTCTTTTTCTGGAACAGAAAATGGCGTGCTGCCTGGAAGCTCTGAGTTGACATGCCCCATTATTTTCACAGACCCTGAGCAACGGTCAGCCTCAGTCCCGTGTTCTCGATGCCATTGGAGAGGTGAAAGTCAACAACTTCAGCGTTGCACAGCTGACAGATGCCAATTTTGTTGCCACCTGGTTCCAGGACAGGCTGAGTCCATTTTTGTCAGCAGTCTCTACGGACTTTCTGTCCTGCATTAGCTCCAAGAACTTCAGTTGCGACACCTACCAAGTTGTGTGAGTATGCTCAGTGCTGTGGAAATCCTCAAGTGGTGTTTAACGGGAGCAAAGTTGGGCAATCCGTAACGTCCTCTGGTCTTTCCTGATTCAGGGTGCGGGCTTTTGGTCGTCAAGCGTCCCTCATGGCAGAGCAGCAAAAAAAGGACGTCTTCACTCTTTTCGTCCTTCCCTTCCTGTCGAGAGAGGACCTAACAGGTACTGTTTTGTGCTATCACTGTGTTGAGTTGTCATCTCTCGTGCTGTAGTTCACAAGCTGCGTTCTCCATCTCGGTGTGACGCAGTTATTTCAGCTCGCTCACATTTCACTGGTGTTCTGATGAATTCCCCCAATGCTCTGTGTTCAATCCAGATCCTGGCTGTCTTAACAACACCGTGAGCAGTGCTGACTGGCTTGAGAAGAACTTTGGCAATTTCTTCAGCTATGCTACCTTGGAGGATTTGCAGTCACTGAATGAAAATTTCTCCAGTGTGAGTAACTTTTGGCATGCTCCAGATGCTCATGTGAACTGTCATTATTTTGTTTTCTTTCTTTCTTTCTTTCTTTCGTTCTTCTTTTTTTTTTTCTTCAATAAACCGCTTAATCTGTGATAACTTGTGTTGTCCATCATGTGCTTCAGTTTGAATCATTGGCACTGCTGACCCCTACCCAAGTGGCCGAACTCACACTGAGCTCTGGAGTACTGAACAACACCAATCAGATCAGCGCCGTGTTCGACCGACTGGAGGAAGGCGACGCTTTCAAGAATGTAGAGGAGTTTCTGATGGCACTGAGCAATGTTCCTGAGGCAAGTCAATAAGTAAAAGTGTCTGACAGAGATCGCATTGATGCCGTGGAGAATAGCCCAAAGTATGGTACTCTCTTACGGTATCATTCACAATCCTGGTTTTGTGTTTCTGCAGGTTCCTGATATCCCCCCTGCTGTGAGAGACGTGATGATGAACCGAACCTTCACAATCATCGATTCGAAGATCGGCGAATTTGAGACCCCTGACTGGGTCGGGTGGTTCAGTGTGAAGCTCATCCCTATCCTCCCAAGTTTCACTGCAGAAATGCTGGTTACAGTCACAGCTGACATCAACTGCACCAACTACCACGTGATGTGAGTGCCTTAATTTTGAGACAGCAAGTTTGCAGATCTGCAGCAATGCGTCCACATAATCACCGTCTGTGGCTTTCTGTTGCAGCGTTGAAGGACTGGGAAGTGTGTTTCCCAACATGACACTCATCAGGACGCAGGAGATAACAAGAGTTCTGGTGGAGCACCTGAAGGATTTTGCCACCCAATTTAGCAGTCCAGGTAGGCCTTCCAGAAAGTGCTTTAGCGGCATCGCTCTGTTGCCGGAATAGAGCGTGTTGCGGTATATTTTTTTCAGCTGACAGCTCCCCGTAGTTGTCTGTCAACTTCATAACAGTGCAGGGACGCAGACTGATCTTCCTCCACCCCTATCTTTAAAAACAGGTTGCAGACAGAACATTAGCAGCGATGCTGAATGGCTTGACGTCAACTTGGGCCCATTCACCACAGTGGCCAATTACTCAGACCTTAAGGCCTTGAACATCAGCGTGGTAAAATACCTACCTTCTGTTATGTTTCTGTTCTCACACGTCTTTAAGAGAGCCTTCGATTGGCACCTGTACTTGTGATTAGTGTTGGGCGGAAAGCAGAGCGTTGACAGTCATGTGCTATTTCCTTGGTGTTTTGGTCACCTTTAGCTGGCAGCTCTGGATACCCTGTCACCTGATCAAAAAGCAGAGCTGCTGTTGGATCCGTCCAACGGTGCTCTTGAAAATGTGACCGTGGTGAAGGAGGTGTTGAGCAGCATCCTAAAATCCCCAGATGAGAAGGAGCTTGAGAACTTCTTTGAAAAATTCGTGGAGGTCAGCAAGGAGGTGAGTGTTTTTTTTTGCTTTTTTTTTAATGTAACGCTTTTGAACAAGAAGGCCATTCTAGAAGTTCCTATCTTGATGCTAAAAGGGTCTGTTTCCCTCCCTCCCCCAGGAAAACATAACCTACATCACAAATGTGGACGTCCGAGACACAATGCTGAACCTGACTTTGACTGCTCTGGCTCCCAGTTTCCCCCTCTTCCAAACGAGTGACTACGAGCTGTGGTTTCAAATCAATCTCGTGGTCCTGCTGGCCAGCTTCCGCCCTTCAGTTCTGGTGGTCATCCCCACCAACCTTACCTGTGACTCTTACAATGCAATGTGAGAAATATGGCTCCTTTTGTTTCATGTTTTTATGCAGTCTTTAGAAATAAGCATTGAAAATCTGCATTTTGTATGTTTCTTTAGATTGAAAGGCCTGAGGACGGCTTTGGCGGATCTCCCATCCGGACTTCAAGTGGAGCTCAACTCCAGCATAGACCAACTTCAGCAGTCACCACCAAAAGGTATGGCATGACCAAAGTAAAAGAAACGAATTCTGACAAAATGTATGTGAATGTAAGCCATATGACAGTGGCCTCCTATTGACAGAAATCTCTCTCTCTCTCTCTCTCTCTCTGTCTCTCTCTCTCTCTCTCTCTCTCTCTCTCTCTCTCTTTGGCTTCTCTTCAGACTGCACGCCTCCTCGCCCCGTGGGTTTGGTAAGTACTTGATTGTTTTACATGGCTTGTGAGTTGAGTAAAAGCCCACGATAAGCTGCTCATTATTGTTTTCTCTTCTCTTCTTGCTTCATCTTCTCTCGCAATAGTGCAAAGAAACATTAGTAGATGGTAAGTCAGAACACACAGTGGTGGTTTGAGATTGATGGAACTTTGTGGTTTTGAAGTGAACTCATACGATAGCTCGAAAGTTCTCCGTCTGATCTAATTTTTGCTCTTCCTTCACAGAAACGAGTCTGTGTCGAGGTGTTAACGGGTGAGCATCGGATTGGTGTCTACTGAATGCAGAGGTAGGTTGCAGAAAGTGGTGAAAATAGTAATCGTGCTTTTGTGCCTTGCAGTGGTCAACTTGAGGCTCAGCGTTCGTCGGCAAATTTCTCAGCTCAGCTCTGCGACTTCAGCATCTCTGATTATGCCTGCTCTTCCGTAAGTCCTCCATGAGCCGTGCAGCCGCGTGCTTGACTTTGCAAAATGTCCTGTGTCTCTGACTGCCTAAATCTGTCCACCTCTCTCAAGGTTGCATCATCTCTGTCCTCCAATGAGGTCTTCACGCTGCTGACTTGCAAGGCGCCAAGCGCCACGAGTGGCATGGACACAGAGACCTGGAAGCTGTTCTTCCAGAAAGTCGCAGGGGTTCTGGAGGACGCTCTGTCAATGTTCGCCAACAAGGTAGGCGACGCCCTCTTTTTCTGGAACAGAAAATGGCGTGCTGCCTGGAAGCTCTGAGTTGACATGCCCCATTATTTTTACAGACCCTGAGCAACGGTCAGCCTCAGTCCCGTGTTCTCGATGCCATTGGAGAGGTGAAAGTCAACAACTTCAGCGTTGCACAGCTGACAGATGCCAATTTTGTTGCCACCTGGTTCCAGGACAGGCTGAGTCCATTTTTGTCAGCAGTCTCTACGGACTTTCTGTCCTGCATTAGCTCCAAGAACTTCAGTTGCGACACCTACCAAGTTGTGTGAGTATGCTCAGTGCTGTGGAAATCCTCAAGTGGTGTTTAACGGGAGCAAAGTTGGGCAATCCGTAACGTCCTCTGGTCTTTCCTGATTCAGGGTGCGGGCTTTTGGTCGTCAAGCGTCCCTCATGGCAGAGCAGCAAAAAAAGGACGTCTTCACTCTTTTCGTCCTTCCCTTCCTGTCGAGAGAGGACCTAACAGGTACTGTTTTGTGCTATCACTGTGTTGAGTTGTCATCTCTCATGCTGTAGTTCACAAGCTGCGTTCTCCATCTCGGTGTGACGCAGTTATTTCAGCTCGCTCACATTTCACTGGTGTTCTGATGAATTCCCCCAATGCTCTGTGTTCAATCCAGATCCTGGCTGTCTTAACAACACCGTGAGCAGTGCTGACTGGCTTGAGAAGAACTTTGGCAATTTCTTCAGCTATGCTACCTTGGAGGATTTGCAGTCACTGAATGAAAATTTCTCCAGTGTGAGTAACTTTTGGCATGCTCCAGATGCTCATGTGAACTGTCATTATTTTGTTTTCTTTCTTTCTTTCTTTCTTTCGTTCTTCTTTTTTTTTTTCTTCAATAAACCGCTTAATCTGTGATAACTTGTGTTGTCCATCATGTGCTTCAGTTTGAATCATTGGCACTGCTGACCCCTACCCAAGTGGCCGAACTCACACTGAGCTCTGGAGTACTGAACAACACCAATCAGATCAGCGCCGTGTTCGACCGACTGGAGGAAGGCGACGCTTTCAAGAACGTAGAGGAGTTTCTGATGGCACTGAGCAATGTTCCTGAGGCAAGTCAATAAGTAAAAGTGTCTGACAGAGATCGCATTGATGCCGTGGAGAATAGCCCAAAGTATGGTACTCTCTTACGGTATCATTCACAATCCTGGTTTTGTGTTTCTGCAGGTTCCTGATATCCCCCCTGCTGTGAGAGACGTGATGATGAACCGAACCTTCACAATCATCGATTCGAAGATCGGCGAATTTGAGACCCCTGACTGGGTCGGGTGGTTCAGTGTGAAGCTCATCCCTATCCTCCCAAGTTTCACTGCAGAAATGCTGGTTACAGTCACAGCTGACATCAACTGCACCAACTACCACGTGATGTGAGTGCCTTAATTTTGAGACAGCAAGTTTGCAGATCTGCAGCAATGCGTCCACATAATCACCGTCTGTGGCTTTCTGTTGCAGCGTTGAAGGACTGGGAAGTGTGTTTCCCAACATGACACTCATCAGGACGCAGGAGATAACAAGAGTTCTGGTGGAGCACCTGAAGGATTTTGCCACCCAATTTAGCAGTCCAGGTAGGCCTTCCAGAAAGTGCTTTAGCGGCATCGCTCTGTTGCCGGAATAGAGCGTGTTGCGGTATATTTTTTTCAGCTGACAGCTCCCCGTAGTTGTCTGTCAACTTCATAACAGTGCAGGGACGCAGACTGATCTTCCTCCACCCCTATCTTTAAAAACAGGTTGCAGACAGAACATTAGCAGCGATGCTGAATGGCTTGACGTCAACTTGGGCCCATTCACCACAGTGGCCAATTACTCAGACCTTAAGGCCTTGAACATCAGCGTGGTAAAATACCTACCTTCTGTTATGTTTCTGTTCTCACACGTCTTTAAGAGAGCCTTCGATTGGCACCGGTACTTGTGATTAGTGTTGGGCGGAAAGCAGAGCGTTGACAGTCATGTGCTATTTCCTTGGTGTTTTGGTCACCTTTAGCTGGCAGCTCTGGATACCCTGTCACCTGATCAAAAAGCAGAGCTGCTGTTGGATCCGTCCAACGGTGCTCTTGAAAATGTGACCGTGGTGAAGGAGGTGTTGAGCAGCATCCTAAAATCCCCAGATGAGAAGGAGCTTGAGAACTTCTTTGAAAAATTCGTGGAGGTCAGCAAGGAGGTGAGTGTTTTTTTTTGCTTTTTTTTTAATGTAACGCTTTTGAACAAGAAGGCCATTCTAGAAGTTCCTATCTTGATGCTAAAAGGGTCTGTTTCCCTCCCTCCCCCAGGAAAACATAACCTACATCACAAATGTGGACGTCCGAGACACAATGCTGAACCTGACTTTGACTGCTCTGGCTCCCAGTTTCCCCCTCTTCCAAACGAGTGACTACGAGCTGTGGTTTCAAATCAATCTCGTGGTCCTGCTGGCCAGCTTCCGCCCTTCAGTTCTGGTGGTCATCCCCACCAACCTTACCTGTGACTCTTACAATGCAATGTGAGAAATATGGCTCCTTTTGTTTCATGTTTTTATGCAGTCTTTAGAAATAAGCATTGAAAATCTGCATTTTGTATGTTTCTTTAGATTGAAAGGCCTGAGGACGGCTTTGGCGGATCTCCCATCCGGACTTCAAGTGGAGCTCAACTCCAGCATAGACCAACTTCAGCAGTCACCACCAAAAGGTATGGCATGACCAAAGTAAAAGAAACGAATTCTGACAAAATGTATGTGAATGTAAGCCATATGACAGTGGCCTCCTATTGACAGAAATCTCTCTCTCTCTCTCTCTCTCTCTGTCTCTCTCTCTCTCTCTCTCTCTCTCTCTCTCTTTGGCTTCTCTTCAGACTGCACGCCTCCTCGCCCCGTGGGTTTGGTAAGTACTTGATTGTTTTACATGGCTTGTGAGTTGAGTAAAAGCCCACGATAAGCTGCTCATTATTGTTTTCTCTTCTCTTCTTGCTTCATCTTCTCTCGCAATAGTGCAAAGAAACATTAGTAGATGGTAAGTCAGAACACACAGTGGTGGTTTGAGATTGATGGAACTTTGTGGTTTTGAAGTGAACTCATACGATAGCTCGAAAGTTCTCCGTCTGATCTAATTTTTGCTCTTCCTTCACAGAAACGAGTCTGTGTCGAGGTGTTAACGGGTGAGCATCGGATTGGTGTCTACTGAATGCAGAGGTAGGTTGCAGAAAGTGGTGAAAATAGTAATCGTGCTTTTGTGCCTTGCAGTGGTCAACTTGAGGCTCAGCGTTCGTCGGCAAATTTCTCAGCTCAGCTCTGCGACTTCAGCATCTCTGATTATGCCTGCTCTTCCGTAAGTCCTCCATGAGCCGTGCAGCCGCGTGCTTGACTTTGCAAAATGTCCTGTGTCTCTGACTGCCTAAATCTGTCCACCTCTCTCAAGGTTGCATCATCTCTGTCCTCCAATGAGGTCTTCACGCTGCTGACTTGCAAGGCGCCAAGCGCCACGAGTGGCATGGACACAGAGACCTGGAAGCTGTTCTTCCAGAAAGTCGCAGGGGTTCTGGAGGACGCTCTGTCAATGTTCGCCAACAAGGTAGGCGACGCCCTCTTTTTCTGGAACAGAAAATGGCGTGCTGCCTGGAAGCTCTGAGTTGACATGCCCCATTATTTTCACAGACCCTGAGCAACGGTCAGCCTCAGTCCCGTGTTCTCGATGCCATTGGAGAGGTGAAAGTCAACAACTTCAGCGTTGCACAGCTGACAGATGCCAATTTTGTTGCCACCTGGTTCCAGGACAGGCTGAGTCCATTTTTGTCAGCAGTCTCTACGGACTTTCTGTCCTGCATTAGCTCCAAGAACTTCAGTTGCGACACCTACCAAGTTGTGTGAGTATGCTCAGTGCTGTGGAAATCCTCAAGTGGTGTTTAACGGGAGCAAAGTTGGGCAATCCGTAACGTCCTCTGGTCTTTCCTGATTCAGGGTGCGGGCTTTTGGTCGTCAAGCGTCCCTCATGGCAGAGCAGCAAAAACAGGACGTCTTCACTCTTTTCGTCCTTCCCTTCCTGTCGAGAGAGGACCTAACAGGTACTGTTTTGTGCTATCACTGTGTTGAGTTGTCATCTCTCGTGCTGTAGTTCACAAGCTGCGTTCTCCATCTCGGTGTGACGCAGTTATTTCAGCTCGCTCACATTTCACTGGTGTTCTGATGAATTCCCCCAATGCTCTGTGTTCAATCCAGATCCTGGCTGTCTTAACAACACCGTGAGCAGTGCTGACTGGCTTGAGAAGAACTTTGGCAATTTCTTCAGCTATGCTACCTTGGAGGATTTGCAGTCACTGAATGAAAATTTCTCCAGTGTGAGTAACTTTTGGCATGCTCCAGATGCTCATGTGAACTGTCATTATTTTGTTTTCTTTCTTTCTTTCTTTCTTTCTTCTTTTTTTTTTCTTCAATAAACCGCTTAATCTGTGATAACTTGTGTTGTCCATCATGTGCTTCAGTTTGAATCATTGGCACTGCTGACCCCTACCCAAGTGGCCGAACTCACACTGAGCTCTGGAGTACTGAACAACACCAATCAGATCAGCGCCGTGTTCGACCGACTGGAGGAAGGCGACGCTTTCAAGAACGTAGAGGAGTTTCTGACGGAACTGAGCAATGTTCCTGAGGCAAGTCAATAAGTAAAAGTGTCTGACAGAGATCGCATTGATGCCGTGGAGAATAGCCCAAAGTATGGTACTCTCTTACGGTATCATTCACAATCCTGGTTTTGTGTTTCTCCAGGTTCCTGATATCCCCCCTGCTGTGAGAGACGTGATGATGAACCGAACCTTCACAATCATCGATTCGAAGATCGGCGAATTTGAGACCCCTGACTGGGTCGGGTGGTTCACTGTGAAGCTCATCCCTATCCTCCCAAGTTTCACTGCAGAAATGCTGGTTACAGTCACAGCTGACATCAACTGCACCAACTACCACGTGATGTGAGTGCCTTAATTTTGAGACAGCAAGTTTGCAGATCTGCAGCAATGCGTCCACATAATCACCGTCTGTGGCTTTCTGTTGCAGCGTTGAAGGACTGGGAAGTGTGTTTCCCAACATGACACTCATCAGGACGCAGGAGATAACAAGAGTTCTGGTGGAGCACCTGAAGGATTTTGCCACCCAATTTAGCAGTCCAGGTAGGCCTTCCAGAAAGTGCTTTAGCGGCATCGCTCTGTTGCCGGAATAGAGCGTGTTGCGGTATATTTTTTTCAGCTGACAGCTCCCCGTAGTTGTCTGTCAACTTCATAACAGTGCAGGGACGCAGACTGATCTTCCTCCACCCCTATCTTTAAAAACAGGTTGCAGACAGAACATTAGCAGCGATGCTGAATGGCTTGACGTCAACTTGGGCCCATTCACCACAGTGGCCAATTACTCAGACCTTAAGGCCTTGAACATCAGCGTGGTAAAATACCTACCTTCTGTTATGTTTCTGTTCTCACACGCCTTTAAGAGAGCCTTCGATTGGCACCGGTACTTGTGATTAGTGTTGGGCAGAAAGCAGAGCGTTGACAGTCATGTGCTATTTCCTTGGTGTTTTGGTCACCTTTAGCTGGCAGCTCTGGATACCCTGTCACCTGATCAAAAAGCAGAGCTGCTGTTGGATCCGTCCAACGGTGCTCTTGAAAATGTGACCGTGGTGAAGGAGGTGTTGAGCAGCATCCTAAAATCCCCAGATGAGAAGGAGCTTGAGAACTTCTTTGAAAAATTCGTGGAGGTCAGCAAGGAGGTGAGTGTTTTTTTTTGCTTTTTTTTTAATGTAACGCTTTTGAACAAGAAGGCCATTCTAGAAGTTCCTATCTTGATGCTAAAAGGGTCTGTTTCCCTCCCTCCCCCAGGAAAACATAACCTACATCACAAATGTGGACGTCCGAGACACAATGCTGAACCTGACTTTGACTGCTCTGGCTCCCAGTTTCCCCCTCTTCCAAACGAGTGACTACGAGCTGTGGTTTCAAATCAATCTCGTGGTCCTGCTGGCCAGCTTCCGCCCTTCAGTTCTGGTGGTCATCCCCACCAACCTTACCTGTGACTCTTACAATGCAATGTGAGAAATATGGCTCCTTTTGTTTCATGTTTTTATGCAGTCTTTAGAAATAAGCATTGAAAATCTGCATTTTGTATGTTTCTTTAGATTGAAAGGCCTGAGGACGGCTTTGGCGGATCTCCCATCCGGACTTCAAGTGGAGCTCAACTCCAGCATAGACCAACTTCAGCAGTCACCACCAAAAGGTATGGCATGACCAAAGTAAAAGAAACGAATTCTGACAAAATGTATGTGAATGTAAGCCATATGACAGTGGCCTCCTATTGACAGAAATCTCTCTCTCTCTCTCTCTCTCTCTGTCTCTCTCTCTCTCTCTCTCTCTCTCTCTTTGGCTTCTCTTCAGACTGCACGCCTCCTCGCCCCGTGGGTTTGGTAAGTACTTGATTGTTTTACATGGCTTGTGAGTTGAGTAAAAGCCCACGATAAGCTGCTCATTATTGTTTTCTCTTCTCTTCTTGCTTCATCTTCTCTCGCAATAGTGCAAAGAAACATTAGTAGATGGTAAGTCAGAACACACAGTGGTGGTTTGAGATTGATGGAACTTTGTGGTTTTGAAGTGAACTCATACGATAGCTCGAAAGTTCTCCGTCTGATCTAATTTTTGCTCTTCCTTCACAGAAACGAGTCTGTGTCGAGGTGTTAACGGGTGAGCATCGGATTGGTGTCTACTGAATGCAGAGGTAGGTTGCAGAAAGTGGTGAAAATAGTAATCGTGCTTTTGTGCCTTGCAGTGGTCAACTTGAGGCTCAGCGTTCGTCGGCAAATTTCTCAGCTCAGCTCTGCGACTTCAGCATCTCTGATTATGCCTGCTCTTCCGTAAGTCCTCCATGAGCCGTGCAGCCGCGTGCTTGACTTTGCAAAATGTCCTGTGTCTCTGACTGCCTAAATCTGTCCACCTCTCTCAAGGTTGCATCATCTCTGTCCTCCAATGAGGTCTTCACGCTGCTGACTTGCAAGGCGCCAAGCGCCACGAGTGGCATGGACACAGAGACCTGGAAGCTGTTCTTCCAGAAAGTCGCAGGGGTTCTGGAGGACGCTCTGTCAATGTTCGCCAACAAGGTAGGCGACGCCCTCTTTTTCTGGAACAGAAAATGGCGTGCTGCCTGGAAGCTCTGAGTTGACATGCCCCATTATTTTCACAGACCCTGAGCAACGGTCAGCCTCAGTCCCGTGTTCTCGATGCCATTGGAGAGGTGAAAGTCAACAACTTCAGCGTTGCACAGCTGACAGATGCCAATTTTGTTGCCACCTGGTTCCAGGACAGGCTGAGTCCATTTTTGTCAGCAGTCTCTACGGACTTTCTGTCCTGCATTAGCTCCAAGAACTTCAGTTGCGACACCTACCAAGTTGTGTGAGTATGCTCAGTGCTGTGGAAATCCTCAAGTGGTGTTTAACGGGAGCAAAGTTGGGCAATCCGTAACGTCCTCTGGTCTTTCCTGATTCAGGGTGCGGGCTTTTGGTCGTCAAGCGTCCCTCATGGCAGAGCAGCAAAAACAGGACGTCTTCACTCTTTTCGTCCTTCCCTTCCTGTCGAGAGAGGACCTAACAGGTACTGTTTTGTGCTATCACTGTGTTGAGTTGTCATCTCTCGTGCTGTAGTTCACAAGCTGCGTTCTCCATCTCGGTGTGACGCAGTTATTTCAGCTCGCTCACATTTCACTGGTGTTCTGATGAATTCCCCCAATGCTCTGTGTTCAATCCAGATCCTGGCTGTCTTAACAACACCGTGAGCAGTGCTGACTGGCTTGAGAAGAACTTTGGCAATTTCTTCAGCTATGCTACCTTGGAGGATTTGCAGTCACTGAATGAAAATTTCTCCAGTGTGAGTAACTTTTGGCATGCTCCAGATGCTCATGTGAACTGTCATTATTTTGTTTTCTTTCTTTCTTTCTTTCTTTCTTCTTTTTTTTTTCTTCAATAAACCGCTTAATCTGTGATAACTTGTGTTGTCCATCATGTGCTTCAGTTTGAATCATTGGCACTGCTGACCCCTACCCAAGTGGCCGAACTCACACTGAGCTCTGGAGTACTGAACAACACCAATCAGATCAGCGCCGTGTTCGACCGACTGGAGGAAGGCGACGCTTTCAAGAACGTAGAGGAGTTTCTGACGGAACTGAGCAATGTTCCTGAGGCAAGTCAATAAGTAAAAGTGTCTGACAGAGATCGCATTGATGCCGTGGAGAATAGCCCAAAGTATGGTACTCTCTTACGGTATCATTCACAATCCTGGTTTTGTGTTTCTCCAGGTTCCTGATATCCCCCCTGCTGTGAGAGACGTGATGATGAACCGAACCTTCACAATCATCGATTCGAAGATCGGCGAATTTGAGACCCCTGACTGGGTCGGGTGGTTCACTGTGAAGCTCATCCCTATCCTCCCAAGTTTCACTGCAGAAATGCTGGTTACAGTCACAGCTGACATCAACTGCACCAACTACCACGTGATGTGAGTGCCTTAATTTTGAGACAGCAAGTTTGCAGATCTGCAGCAATGCGTCCACATAATCACCGTCTGTGGCTTTCTGTTGCAGCGTTGAAGGACTGGGAAGTGTGTTTCCCAACATGACACTCATCAGGACGCAGGAGATAACAAGAGTTCTGGTGGAGCACCTGAAGGATTTTGCCACCCAATTTAGCAGTCCAGGTAGGCCTTCCAGAAAGTGCTTTAGCGGCATCGCTCTGTTGCCGGAATAGAGCGTGTTGCGGTATATTTTTTTCAGCTGACAGCTCCCCGTAGTTGTCTGTCAACTTCATAACAGTGCAGGGACGCAGACTGATCTTCCTCCACCCCTATCTTTAAAAACAGGTTGCAGACAGAACATTAGCAGCGATGCTGAATGGCTTGACGTCAACTTGGGCCCATTCACCACAGTGGCCAATTACTCAGACCTTAAGGCCTTGAACATCAGCGTGGTAAAATACCTACCTTCTGTTATGTTTCTGTTCTCACACGCCTTTAAGAGAGCCTTCGATTGGCACCGGTACTTGTGATTAGTGTTGGGCAGAAAGCAGAGCGTTGACAGTCATGTGCTATTTCCTTGGTGTTTTGGTCACCTTTAGCTGGCAGCTCTGGATACCCTGTCACCTGATCAAAAAGCAGAGCTGCTGTTGGATCCGTCCAACGGTGCTCTTGAAAATGTGACCGTGGTGAAGGAGGTGTTGAGCAGCATCCTAAAATCCCCAGATGAGAAGGAGCTTGAGAACTTCTTTGAAAAATTCGTGGAGGTCAGCAAGGAGGTGAGTGTTTTTTTTTGCTTTTTTTTTAATGTAACGCTTTTGAACAAGAAGGCCATTCTAGAAGTTCCTATCTTGATGCTAAAAGGGTCTGTTTCCCTCCCTCCCCCAGGAAAACATAACCTACATCACAAATGTGGACGTCCGAGACACAATGCTGAACCTGACTTTGACTGCTCTGGCTCCCAGTTTCCCCCTCTTCCAAACGAGTGACTACGAGCTGTGGTTTCAAATCAATCTCGTGGTCCTGCTGGCCAGCTTCCGCCCTTCAGTTCTGGTGGTCATCCCCACCAACCTTACCTGTGACTCTTACAATGCAATGTGAGAAATATGGCTCCTTTTGTTTCATGTTTTTATGCAGTCTTTAGAAATAAGCATTGAAAATCTGCATTTTGTATGTTTCTTTAGATTGAAAGGCCTGAGGACGGCTTTGGCGGATTTCCCATCCGGACTTCAAGTGGAGCTCAACTCCAGCATAGACCAACTTCAGCAGTCACCACCAAAAGGTATGGCATGACCAAAGTAAAAGAAACGAATTCTGACAAAATGTATGTGAATGTAAGCCATATGACAGTGGCCTCCTATTGACAGAAATCTCTCTCTCTCTCTCTCTCTCTCTGTCTCTCTCTCTCTCTCTCTCTCTCTCTCTCTCTCTCTCTCTTTGGCTTCTCTTCAGACTGCACGCCTCCTCGCCCCGTGGGTTTGGTAAGTACTTGATTGTTTTACATGGCTTGTGAGTTGAGTAAAAGCCCACGATAAGCTGCTCATTATTGTTTTCTCTTCTCTTCTTGCTTCATCTTCTCTCGCAATAGTGCAAAGAAACATTAGTAGATGGTAAGTCAGAACACACAGTGGTGGTTTGAGATTGATGGAACTTTGTGGTTTTGAAGTGAACTCATACGATAGCTCGAAAGTTCTCCGTCTGATCTAATTTTTGCTCTTCCTTCACAGAAACGAGTCTGTGTCGAGGTGTTAACGGGTGAGCATCGGATTGGTGTCTACTGAATGCAGAGGTAGGTTGCAGAAAGTGGTGAAAATAGTAATCGTGCTTTTGTGCCTTGCAGTGGTCAACTTGAGGCTCAGCGTTCGTCGGCAAATTTCTCAGCTCAGCTCTGCGACTTCAGCATCTCTGATTATGCCTGCTCTTCCGTAAGTCCTCCATGAGCCGTGCAGCCGCGTGCTTGACTTTGCAAAATGTCCTGTGTCTCTGACTGCCTAAATCTGTCCACCTCTCTCAAGGTTGCATCATCTCTGTCCTCCAATGAGGTCTTCACGCTGCTGACTTGCAAGGCGCCAAGCGCCACGAGTGGCATGGACACAGAGACCTGGAAGCTGTTCTTCCAGAAAGTCGCAGGGGTTCTGGAGGACGCTCTGTCAATGTTCGCCAACAAGGTAGGCGACGCCCTCTTTTTCTGGAACAGAAAATGGCGTGCTGCCTGGAAGCTCTGAGTTGACATGCCCCATTATTTTCACAGACCCTGAGCAACGGTCAGCCTCAGTCCCGTGTTCTCGATGCCATTGGAGAGGTGAAAGTCAACAACTTCAGCGTTGCACAGCTGACAGATGCCAATTTTGTTGCCACCTGGTTCCAGGACAGGCTGAGTCCATTTTTGTCAGCAGTCTCTACGGACTTTCTGTCCTGCATTAGCTCCAAGAACTTCAGTTGCGACACCTACCAAGTTGTGTGAGTATGCTCAGTGCTGTGGAAATCCTCAAGTGGTGTTTAACGGGAGCAAAGTTGGGCAATCCGTAACGTCCTCTGGTCTTTCCTGATTCAGGGTGCGGGCTTTTGGTCGTCAAGCGTCCCTCATGGCAGAGCAGCAAAAACAGGACGTCTTCACTCTTTTCGTCCTTCCCTTCCTGTCGAGAGAGGACCTAACAGGTACTGTTTTGTGCTATCACTGTGTTGAGTTGTCATCTCTCGTGCTGTAGTTCACAAGCTGCGTTCTCCATCTCGGTGTGACGCAGTTATTTCAGCTCGCTCACATTTCACTGGTGTTCTGATGAATTCCCCCAATGCTCTGTGTTCAATCCAGATCCTGGCTGTCTTAACAACACCGTGAGCAGTGCTGACTGGCTTGAGAAGAACTTTGGCAATTTCTTCAGCTATGCTACCTTGGAGGATTTGCAGTCACTGAATGAAAATTTCTCCAGTGTGAGTAACTTTTGGCATGCTCCAGATGCTCATGTGAACTGTCATTATTTTGTTTTCTTTCTTTCTTTCTTCTTTTTTTTTTTTTCTTCAATAAACCGCTTAATCTGTGATAACTTGTGTTGTCCATCATGTGCTTCAGTTTGAATCATTGGCACTGCTGACCCCTACCCAAGTGGCCGAACTCACACTGAGCTCTGGAGTACTGAACAACACCAATCAGATCAGCGCCGTGTTCGACCGATTGGAGGAAGGCGACGCTTTCAAGAACGTAGAGGAGTTTCTGACGGAACTGAGCAATGTTCCTGAGGCAAGTCAATAAGTAAAAGTGTCTGACAGAGATCGCATTGATGCCGTGGAGAATAGCCCAAAGTATGGTACTCTCTTACGGTATCATTCACAATCCTGGTTTTGTGTTTCTCCAGGTTCCTGATATCCCCCCTGCTGTGAGAGACGTGATGATGAACCGAACCTTCACAATCATCGATTCGAAGATCGGCGAATTTGAGACCCCTGACTGGGTCGGGTGGTTCACTGTGATGCTCATCCCTATCCTCCCAAGTTTCACTGCAGAAATGCTGGTTACAGTCACAGCTGACATCAACTGCACCAACTACCACGTGATGTGAGTGCCTTAATTTTGAGACAGCAAGTTTGCAGATCTGCAGCAATGCGTCCACATAATCACCGTCTGTGGCTTTCTGTTGCAGCGTTGAAGGACTGGGAAGTGTGTTTCCCAACATGACACTCATCAGGACGCAGGAGATAACAAGAGTTCTGGTGGAGCACCTGAAGGATTTTGCCACCCAATTTAGCAGTCCAGGTAGGCCTTCCAGAAAGTGCTTTAGCGGCATCGCTCTGTTGCCGGAATAGAGCGTGTTGCGGTATATTTTTTTCAGCTGACAGCTCCCCGTAGTTGTCTGTCAACTTCATAACAGTGCAGGGACGCAGACTGATCTTCCTCCACCCCTATCTTTAAAAACAGGTTGCAGACAGAACATTAGCAGCGATGCTGAATGGCTTGACGTCAACTTGGGCCCATTCACCACAGTGGCCAATTACTCAGACCTTAAGGCCTTGAACATCAGCGTGGTAAAATACCTACCTTCTGTTATGTTTCTGTTCTCACACGCCTTTAAGAGAGCCTTCGATTGGCACCGGTACTTGTGATTAGTGTTGGGCAGAAAGCAGAGCGTTGACAGTCATGTGCTATTTCCTTGGTGTTTTGGTCACCTTTAGCTGGCAGCTCTGGATACCCTGTCACCTGATCAAAAAGCAGAGCTGCTGTTGGATCCGTCCAACGGTGCTCTTGAAAATGTGACCGTGGTGAAGGAGG
The DNA here is from genome assembly GCA_038088235.1 of Zacco platypus. Taxonomy (NCBI): domain Eukaryota; kingdom Metazoa; phylum Chordata; class Actinopteri; order Cypriniformes; family Xenocyprididae; genus Zacco; species Zacco platypus. The sequence goes on along the minus strand of CM076084.1, from coordinate 42,287,593 downwards.
TGTTGAGCAGCATCCTAAAATCCCCAGATGAGAAGGAGCTTGAGAACTTCTTTGAAAAATTCGTGGAGGTCAGCAAGGAGGTGAGTGTTTTTTTTTGCTTTTTTTTTAATGTAACGCTTTTGAACAAGAAGGCCATTCTAGAAGTTCCTATCTTGATGCTAAAAGGGTCTGTTTCCCTCCCTCCCCCAGGAAAACATAACCTACATCACAAATGTGGACGTCCGAGACACAATGCTGAACCTGACTTTGACTGCTCTGGCTCCCAGTTTCCCCCTCTTCCAAACGAGTGACTACGAGCTGTGGTTTCAAATCAATCTCGTGGTCCTGCTGGCCAGCTTCCGCCCTTCAGTTCTGGTGGTCATCCCCACCAACCTTACCTGTGACTCTTACAATGCAATGTGAGAAATATGGCTCCTTTTGTTTCATGTTTTTATGCAGTCTTTAGAAATAAGCATTGAAAATCTGCATTTTGTATGTTTCTTTAGATTGAAAGGCCTGAGGACGGCTTTGGCGGATCTCCCATCCGGACTTCAAGTGGAGCTCAACTCCAGCATAGACCAACTTCAGCAGTCACCACCAAAAGGTATGGCATGACCAAAGTAAAAGAAACGAATTCTGACAAAATGTATGTGAATGTAAGCCATATGACAGTGGCCTCCTATTGACAGAAATCTCTCTCTCTCTCTCTCTCTCTCTCTCTCTCTTTGGCTTCTCTTCAGACTGCACGCCTCCTCGCCCCGTGGGTTTGGTAAGTACTTGATTGTTTTACATGGCTTGTGAGTTGAGTAAAAGCCCACGATAAGCTGCTCATTATTGTTTTCTCTTCTCTTCTTGCTTCATCTTCTCTCGCAATAGTGCAAAGAAACATTAGTAGATGGTAAGTCAGAACACACAGTGGTGGTTTGAGATTGATGGAACTTTGTGGTTTTGAAGTGAACTCATACGATAGCTCGAAAGTTCTCCGTCTGATCTAATTTTTGCTCTTCCTTCACAGAAACGAGTCTGTGTCGAGGTGTTAACGGGTGAGCATCGGATTGGTGTCTACTGAATGCAGAGGTAGGTTGCAGAAAGTGGTGAAAATAGTAATCGTGCTTTTGTGCCTTGCAGTGGTCAACTTGAGGCTCAGCGTTCGTCGGCAAATTTCTCAGCTCAGCTCTGCGACTTCAGCATCTCTGATTATGCCTGCTCTTCCGTAAGTCCTCCATGAGCCGTGCAGCCGCGTGCTTGACTTTGCAAAATGTCCTGTGTCTCTGACTGCCTAAATCTGTCCACCTCTCTCAAGGTTGCATCATCTCTGTCCTCCAATGAGGTCTTCACGCTGCTGACTTGCAAGGCGCCAAGCGCCACGAGTGGCATGGACACAGAGACCTGGAAGCTGTTCTTCCAGAAAGTCGCAGGGGTTCTGGAGGACGCTCTGTCAATGTTCGCCAACAAGGTAGGCGACGCCCTCTTTTTCTGGAACAGAAAATGGCGTGCTGCCTGGAAGCTCTGAGTTGACATGCCCCATTATTTTCACAGACCCTGAGCAACGGTCAGCCTCAGTCCCGTGTTCTCGATGCCATTGGAGAGGTGAAAGTCAACAACTTCAGCGTTGCACAGCTGACAGATGCCAATTTTGTTGCCACCTGGTTCCAGGACAGGCTGAGTTCATTTTTGTCAGCAGTCTCTACGGACTTTCTGTCCTGCATTAGCTCCAAGAACTTCAGTTGCGACACCTACCAAGTTGTGTGAGTATGCTCAGTGCTGTGGAAATCCTCAAGTGGTGTTTAACGGGAGCAAAGTTGGGCAATCCGTAACGTCCTCTGGTCTTTCCTGATTCAGGGTGCGGGCTTTTGGTCGTCAAGCGTCCCTCATGGCAGAGCAGCAAAAACAGGACGTCTTCACTCTTTTCGTCCTTCCCTTCCTGTCGAGAGAGGACCTAACAGGTACTGTTTTGTGCTATCACTGTGTTGAGTTGTCATCTCTCGTGCTGTAGTTCACAAGCTGCGTTCTCCATCTCGGTGTGACGCAGTTATTTCAGCTCGCTCACATTTCACTGGTGTTCTGATGAATTCCCCCAATGCTCTGTGTTCAATCCAGATCCTGGCTGTCTTAACAACACCGTGAGCAGTGCTGACTGGCTTGAGAAGAACTTTGGCAATTTCTTCAGCTATGCTACCTTGGAGGATTTGCAGTCACTGAATGAAAATTTCTCCAGTGTGAGTAACTTTTGGCATGCTCCAGATGCTCATGTGAACTGTCATTATTTTGTTTTCTTTCTTTCTTTCTTCTTTTTTTTTTTTTCTTCAATAAACCGCTTAATCTGTGATAACTTGTGTTGTCCATCATGTGCTTCAGTTTGAATCATTGGCACTGCTGACCCCTACCCAAGTGGCCGAACTCACACTGAGCTCTGGAGTACTGAACAACACCAATCAGATCAGCGCCGTGTTCGACCGACTGGAGGAAGGCGACGCTTTCAAGAACGTAGAGGAGTTTCTGACGGAACTGAGCAATGTTCCTGAGGCAAGTCAATAAGTAAAAGTGTCTGACAGAGATCGCATTGATGCCGTGGAGAATAGCCCAAAGTATGGTACTCTCTTACGGTATCATTCACAATCCTGGTTTTGTGTTTCTCCAGGTTCCTGATATCCCCCCTGCTGTGAGAGACGTGATGATGAACCGAACCTTCACAATCATCGATTCGAAGATCGGCGAATTTGAGACCCCTGACTGGGTCGGGTGGTTCACTGTGAAGCTCATCCCTATCCTCCCAAGTTTCACTGCAGAAATGCTGGTTACAGTCACAGCTGACATCAACTGCACCAACTACCACGTGATGTGAGTGCCTTAATTTTGAGACAGCAAGTTTGCAGATCTGCAGCAATGCGTCCACATAATCACCGTCTGTGGCTTTCTGTTGCAGCGTTGAAGGACTGGGAAGTGTGTTTCCCAACATGACACTCATCAGGACGCAGGAGATAACAAGAGTTCTGGTGGAGCACCTGAAGGATTTTGCCACCCAATTTAGCAGTCCAGGTAGGCCTTCCAGAAAGTGCTTTAGCGGCATCGCTCTGTTGCCGGAATAGAGCGTGTTGCGGTATATTTTTTTCAGCTGACAGCTCCCCGTAGTTGTCTGTCAACTTCATAACAGTGCAGGGACGCAGACTGATCTTCCTCCACCCCTATCTTTAAAAACAGGTTGCAGACAGAACATTAGCAGCGATGCTGAATGGCTTGACGTCAACTTGGGCCCATTCACCACAGTGGCCAATTACTCAGACCTTAAGGCCTTGAACATCAGCGTGGTAAAATACCTACCTTCTGTTATGTTTCTGTTCTCACACGCCTTTAAGAGAGCCTTCGATTGGCACCGGTACTTGTGATTAGTGTTGGGCAGAAAGCAGAGCGTTGACAGTCATGTGCTATTTCCTTGGTGTTTTGGTCACCTTTAGCTGGCAGCTCTGGATACCCTGTCACCTGATCAAAAAGCAGAGCTGCTGTTGGATCCGTCCAACGGTGCTCTTGAAAATGTGACCGTGGTGAAGGAGGTGTTGAGCAGCATCCTAAAATCCCCAGATGAGAAGGAGCTTGAGAACTTCTTTGAAAAATTCGTGGAGGTCAGCAAGGAGGTGAGTGTTTTTTTTTGCTTTTTTTTTAATGTAACGCTTTTGAACAAGAAGGCCATTCTAGAAGTTCCTATCTTGATGCTAAAAGGGTCTGTTTCCCTCCCTCCCCCAGGAAAACATAACCTACATCACAAATGTGGACGTCCGAGACACAATGCTGAACCTGACTTTGACTGCTCTGGCTCCCAATTTCCCCCTCTTCCAAACGAGTGACTACGAGCTGTGGTTTCAAATCAATCTCGTGGTCCTGCTGGCCAGCTTCCGCCCTTCAGTTCTGGTGGTCATCCCCACCAACCTTACCTGTGACTCTTACAATGCAATGTGAGAAATATGGCTCCTTTTGTTTCATGTTTTTATGCAGTCTTTAGAAATAAGCATTGAAAATCTGCATTTTGTATGTTTCTTTAGATTGAAAGGCCTGAGGACGGCTTTGGCGGATCTCCCATCCGGACTTCAAGTGGAGCTCAACTCCAGCATAGACCAACTTCAGCAGTCACCACCAAAAGGTATGGCATGACCAAAGTAAAAGAAACGAATTCTGACAAAATGTATGTGAATGTAAGCCATATGACAGTGGCCTCCTATTGACAGAAATCTCTCTCTCTCTCTCTCTCTCTCTCTCTCTCTCTTTGGCTTCTCTTCAGACTGCACGCCTCCTCGCCCCGTGGGTTTGGTAAGTACTTGATTGTTTTACATGGCTTGTGAGTTGAGTAAAAGCCCACGATAAGCTGCTCATTATTGTTTTCTCTTCTCTTCTTGCTTCATCTTCTCTCGCAATAGTGCAAAGAAACATTAGTAGATGGTAAGTCAGAACACACAGTGGTGGTTTGAGATTGATGGAACTTTGTGGTTTTGAAGTGAACTCATACGATAGCTCGAAAGTTCTCCGTCTGATCTAATTTTTGCTCTTCCTTCACAGAAACGAGTCTGTGTCGAGGTGTTAACGGGTGAGCATCGGATTGGTGTCTACTGAATGCAGAGGTAGGTTGCAGAAAGTGGTGAAAATAGTAATCGTGCTTTTGTGCCTTGCAGTGGTCAACTTGAGGCTCAGCGTTCGTCGGCAAATTTCTCAGCTCAGCTCTGCGACTTCAGCATCTCTGATTATGCCTGCTCTTCCGTAAGTCCTCCATGAGCCGTGCAGCCGCGTGCTTGACTTTGCAAAATGTCCTGTGTCTCTGACTGCCTAAATCTGTCCACCTCTCTCAAGGTTGCATCATCTCTGTCCTCCAATGAGGTCTTCACGCTGCTGACTTGCAAGGCGCCAAGCGCCACGAGTGGCATGGACACAGAGACCTGGAAGCTGTTCTTCCAGAAAGTCGCAGGGGTTCTGGAGGACGCTCTGTCAATGTTCGCCAACAAGGTAGGCGACGCCCTCTTTTTCTGGAACAGAAAATGGCGTGCTGCCTGGAAGCTCTGAGTTGACATGCCCCATTATTTTCACAGACCCTGAGCAACGGTCAGCCTCAGTCCCGTGTTCTCGATGCCATTGGAGAGGTGAAAGTCAACAACTTCAGCATTGCACAGCTGACAGATGCCAATTTTGTTGCCACCTGGTTCCAGGACAGGCTGAGTCCATTTTTGTCAGCAGTCTCTACGGACTTTCTGTCCTGCATTAGCTCCAAGAACTTCAGTTGCGACACCTACCAAGTTGTGTGAGTATGCTCAGTGCTGTGGAAATCCTCAAGTGGTGTTTAACGGGAGCAAAGTTGGGCAATCCGTAACGTCCTCTGGTCTTTCCTGATTCAGGGTGCGGGCTTTTGGTCGTCAAGCGTCCCTCATGGCAGAGCAGCAAAAACAGGACGTCTTCACTCTTTTCGTCCTTCCCTTCCTGTCGAGAGAGGACCTAACAGGTACTGTTTTGTGCTATCACTGTGTTGAGTTGTCATCTCTCGTGCTGTAGTTCACAAGCTGCGTTCTCCATCTCGGTGTGACGCAGTTATTTCAGCTCGCTCACATTTCACTGGTGTTCTGATGAATTCCCCCAATGCTCTGTGTTCAATCCAGATCCTGGCTGTCTTAACAACACCGTGAGCAGTGCTGACTGGCTTGAGAAGAACTTTGGCAATTTCTTCAGCTATGCTACCTTGGAGGATTTGCAGTCACTGAATGAAAATTTCTCCAGTGTGAGTAACTTTTGGCATGCTCCAGATGCTCATGTGAACTGTCATTATTTTGTTTTCTTTCTTTCTTTCTTCTTTTTTTTTTTTTCTTCAATAAACCGCTTAATCTGTGATAACTTGTGTTGTCCATCATGTGCTTCAGTTTGAATCATTGGCACTGCTGACCCCTACCCAAGTGGCCGAACTCACACTGAGCTCTGGAGTACTGAACAACACCAATCAGATCAGCGCCGTGTTCGACCGACTGGAGGAAGGCGACGCTTTCAAGAACGTAGAGGAGTTTCTGACGGAACTGAGCAATGTTCCTGAGGCAAGTCAATAAGTAAAAGTGTCTGACAGAGATCGCATTGATGCCGTGGAGAATAGCCCAAAGTATGGTACTCTCTTACGGTATCATTCACAATCCTGGTTTTGTGTTTCTCCAGGTTCCTGATATCCCCCCTGCTGTGAGAGACGTGATGATGAACCGAACCTTCACAATCATCGATTCGAAGATCGGCGAATTTGAGACCCCTGACTGGGTCGGGTGGTTCACTGTGATGCTCATCCCTATCCTCCCAAGTTTCACTGCAGAAATGCTGGTTACAGTCACAGCTGACATCAACTGCACCAACTACCACGTGATGTGAGTGCCTTAATTTTGAGACAGCAAGTTTGCAGATCTGCAGCAATGCGTCCACATAATCACCGTCTGTGGCTTTCTGTTGCAGCGTTGAAGGACTGGGAAGTGTGTTTCCCAACATGACACTCATCAGGACGCAGGAGATAACAAGAGTTCTGGTGGAGCACCTGAAGGATTTTGCCACCCAATTTAGCAGTCCAGGTAGGCCTTCCAGAAAGTGCTTTAGCGGCATCGCTCTGTTGCCGGAATAGAGCGTGTTGCGGTATATTTTTTTCAGCTGACAGCTCCCCGTAGTTGTCTGTCAACTTCATAACAGTGCAGGGACGCAGACTGATCTTCCTCCACCCCTATCTTTAAAAACAGGTTGCAGACAGAACATTAGCAGCGATGCTGAATGGCTTGACGTCAACTTGGGCCCATTCACCACAGTGGCCAATTACTCAGACCTTAAGGCCTTGAACATCAGCGTGGTAAAATACCTACCTTCTGTTATGTTTCTGTTCTCACACGCCTTTAAGAGAGCCTTCGATTGGCACCGGTACTTGTGATTAGTGTTGGGCAGAAAGCAGAGCGTTGACAGTCATGTGCTATTTCCTTGGTGTTTTGGTCACCTTTAGCTGGCAGCTCTGGATACCCTGTCACCTGATCAAAAAGCAGAGCTGCTGTTGGATCCGTCCAACGGTGCTCTTGAAAATGTGACCGTGGTGAAGGAGGTGTTGAGCAGCATCCTAAAATCCCCAGATGAGAAGGAGCTTGAGAACTTCTTTGAAAAATTCGTGGAGGTCAGCAAGGAGGTGAGTGTTTTTTTTTGCTTTTTTTTTAATGTAACGCTTTTGAACAAGAAGGCCATTCTAGAAGTTCCTATCTTGATGCTAAAAGGGTCTGTTTCCCTCCCTCCCCCAGGAAAACATAACCTACATCACAAATGTGGACGTCCGAGACACAATGCTGAACCTGACTTTGACTGCTCTGGCTCCCAGTTTCCCCCTCTTCCAAACGAGTGACTACGAGCTGTGGTTTCAAATCAATCTCGTGGTCCTGCTGGCCAGCTTCCGCCCTTCAGTTCTGGTGGTCATCCCCACCAACCTTACCTGTGACTCTTACAATGCAATGTGAGAAATATGGCTCCTTTTGTTTCATGTTTTTATGCAGTCTTTAGAAATAAGCATTGAAAATCTGCATTTTGTATGTTTCTTTAGATTGAAAGGCCTGAGGACGGCTTTGGCGGATCTCCCATCCGGACTTCAAGTGGAGCTCAACTCCAGCATAGACCAACTTCAGCAGTCACCACCAAAAGGTATGGCATGACCAAAGTAAAAGAAACGAATTCTGACAAAATGTATGTGAATGTAAGCCATATGACAGTGGCCTCCTATTGACAGAAATCTCTCTCTCTCTCTCTCTCTCTCTCTCTCTCTCTCTCTCTCTTTGGCTTCTCTTCAGACTGCACGCCTCCTCGCCCCGTGGGTTTGGTAAGTACTTGATTGTTTTACATGGCTTGTGAGTTGAGTAAAAGCCCACGATAAGCTGCTCATTATTGTTTTCTCTTCTCTTCTTGCTTCATCTTCTCTCGCAATAGTGCAAAGAAACATTAGTAGATGGTAAGTCAGAACACACAGTGGTGGTTTGAGATTGATGGAACTTTGTGGTTTTGAAGTGAACTCATACGATAGCTCGAAAGTTCTCCGTCTGATCTAATTTTTGCTCTTCCTTCACAGAAACGAGTCTGTGTCGAGGTGTTAACGGGTGAGCATCGGATTGGTGTCTACTGAATGCAGAGGTAGGTTGCAGAAAGTGGTGAAAATAGTAATCGTGCTTTTGTGCCTTGCAGTGGTCAACTTGAGGCTCAGCGTTCGTCGGCAAATTTCTCAGCTCAGCTCTGCGACTTCAGTATCTCTGATTATGCCTGCTCTTCCGTAAGTCCTCCATGAGCCGTGCAGCCGCGTGCTTGACTTTGCAAAATGTCCTGTGTCTCTGACTGCCTAAATCTGTCCACCTCTCTCAAGGTTGCATCATCTCTGTCCTCCAATGAGGTCTTCACGCTGCTGACTTGCAAGGCGCCAAGCGCCACGAGTGGCATGGACACAGAGACCTGGAAGCTGTTCTTCCAGAAAGTCGCAGGGGTTCTGGAGGACGCTCTGTCAATGTTCGCCAACAAGGTAGGCGACGCCCTCTTTTTCTGGAACAGAAAATGGCGTGCTGCCTGGAAGCTCTGAGTTGACATGCCCCATTATTTTCACAGACCCTGAGCAACGGTCAGCCTCAGTCCCGTGTTCTCGATGCCATTGGAGAGGTGAAAGTCAACAACTTCAGCGTTGCACAGCTGACAGATGCCAATTTTGTTGCCACCTGGTTCCAGGACAGGCTGAGTCCATTTTTGTCAGCAGTCTCTACGGACTTTCTGTCCTGCATTAGCTCCAAGAACTTCAGTTGCGACACCTACCAAGTTGTGTGAGTATGCTCAGTGCTGTGGAAATCCTCAAGTGGTGTTTAACGGGAGCAAAGTTGGGCAATCCGTAACGTCCTCTGGTCTTTCCTGATTCAGGGTGCGGGCTTTTGGTCGTCAAGCGTCCCTCATGGCAGAGCAGCAAAAACAGGACGTCTTCACTCTTTTCGTCCTTCCCTTCCTGTCGAGAGAGGACCTAACAGGTACTGTTTTGTGCTATCACTGTGTTGAGTTGTCATCTCTCGTGCTGTAGTTCACAAGCTGCGTTCTCCATCTCGGTGTGATGCAGTTATTTCAGCTCGCTCACATTTCACTGGTGTTCTGATGAATTCCCCCAATGCTCTGTGTTCAATCCAGATCCTGGCTGTCTTAACAACACCGTGAGCAGTGCTGACTGGCTTGAGAAGAACTTTGGCAATTTCTTCAGCTATGCTACCTTGGAGGATTTGCAGTCACTGAATGAAAATTTCTCCAGTGTGAGTAACTTTTGGCATGCTCCAGATGGTCATGTGAACTGTCATTATTTTGTTTTCTTTCTTTCTTTCTTCTTTTTTTTTTTTTCTTCAATAAACCGCTTAATCTGTGATAACTTGTGTTGTCCATCATGTGCTTCAGTTTGAATCATTGGCACTGCTGACCCCTACCCAAGTGGCCGAACTCACACTGAGCTCTGGAGTACTGAACAACACCAATCAGATCAGCGCCGTGTTCGACCGACTGGAGGAAGGCGACGCTTTCAAGAACGTAGAGGAGTTTCTGACGGAACTGAGCAATGTTCCTGAGGCAAGTCAATAAGTAAAAGTGTCTGACAGAGATCGCATTGATGCCGTGGAGAATAGCCCAAAGTATGGTACTCTCTTACGGTATCATTCACAATCCTGGTTTTGTGTTTCTCCAGGTTCCTGATATCCCCCCTGCTGTGAGAGACGTGATGATGAACCGAACCTTCACAATCATCGATTCGAAGATCGGCGAATTTGAGACCCCTGACTGGGTCGGGTGGTTCACTGTGAAGCTCATCCCTATCCTCCCAAGTTTCACTGCAGAAATGCTGGTTACAGTCACAGCTGACATCAACTGCACCAACTACCACGTGATGTGAGTGCCTTAATTTTGAGACAGCAAGTTTGCAGATCTGCAGCAATGCGTCCACATAATCACCGTCTGTGGCTTTCTGTTGCAGCGTTGAAGGACTGGGAAGTGTGTTTCCCAACATGACACTCATCAGGACGCAGGAGATAACAAGAGTTCTGGTGGAGCACCTGAAGGATTTTGCCACCCAATTTAGCAGTCCAGGTAGGCCTTCCAGAAAGTGCTTTAGCGGCATCGCTCTGTTGCCGGAATAGAGCGTGTTGCGGTATATTTTTTTCAGCTGACAGCTCCCCGTAGTTGTCTGTCAACTTCATAACAGTGCAGGGACGCAGACTGATCTTCCTCCACCCCTATCTTTAAAAACAGGTTGCAGACAGAACATTAGCAGCGATGCTGAATGGCTTGACGTCAACTTGGGCCCATTCACCACAGTGGCCAATTACTCAGACCTTAAGGCCTTGAACATCAGCGTGGTAAAATACCTACCTTCTGTTATGTTTCTGTTCTCACACGCCTTTAAGAGAGCCTTCGATTGGCACCGGTACTTGTGATTAGTGTTGGGCAGAAAGCAGAGCGTTGACAGTCATGTGCTATTTCCTTGGTGTTTTGGTCACCTTTAGCTGGCAGCTCTGGATACCCTGTCACCTGATCAAAAAGCAGAGCTGCTGTTGGATCCGTCCAACGGTGCTCTTGAAAATGTGACCGTGGTGAAGGAGGTGTTGAGCAGCATCCTAAAATCCCCAGATGAGAAGGAGCTTGAGAACTTCTTTGAAAAATTCGTGGAGGTCAGCAAGGAGGTGAGTGTTTTTTTTTGCTTTTTTTTTAATGTAACGCTTTTGAACAAGAAGGCCATTCTAGAAGTTCCTATCTTGATGCTAAAAGGGTCTGTTTCCCTCCCTCCCCCAGGAAAACATAACCTACATCACAAATGTGGACGTCCGAGACACAATGCTGAACCTGACTTTGACTGCTCTGGCTCCCAGTTTCCCCCTCTTCCAAACGAGTGACTACGAGCTGTGGTTTCAAATCAATCTCGTGGTCCTGCTGGCCAGCTTCCGCCCTTCAGTTCTGGTGGTCATCCCCACCAACCTTACCTGTGACTCTTACAATGCAATGTGAGAAATATGGCTCCTTTTGTTTCATGTTTTTATGCAGTCTTTAGAAATAAGCATTGAAAATCTGCATTTTGTATGTTTCTTTAGATTGAAAGGCCTGAGGACGGCTTTGGCGGATCTCCCATCCGGACTTCAAGTGGAGCTCAACTCCAGCATAGACCAACTTCAGCAGTCACCACCAAAAGGTATGGCATGACCAAAGTAAAAGAAACGAATTCTGACAAAATGTATGTGAATGTAAGCCATATGACAGTGGCCTCCTATTGACAGAAATCTCTCTCTCTCTCTCTCTCTCTCTCTCTCTCTCTCTCTTTGGCTTCTCTTCAGACTGCACGCCTCCTCGCCCCGTGGGTTTGGTAAGTACTTGATTGTTTTACATGGCTTGTGAGTTGAGTAAAAGCCCACGATAAGCTGCTCATTATTGTTTTCTCTTCTCTTCTTGCTTCATCTTCTCTCGCAATAGTGCAAAGAAACATTAGTAGATGGTAAGTCAGAACACACAGTGGTGGTTTGAGATTGATGGAACTTTGTGGTTTTGAAGTGAACTCATACGATAGCTCGAAAGTTCTCCGTCTGATCTAATTTTTGCTCTTCCTTCACAGAAACGAGTCTGTGTCGAGGTGTTAACGGGTGAGCATCGGATTGGTGTCTACTGAATGCAGAGGTAGGTTGCAGAAAGTGGTGAAAATAGTAATCGTGCTTTTGTGCCTTGCAGTGGTCAACTTGAGGCTCAGCGTTCGTCGGCAAATTTCTCAGCTCAGCTCTGCGACTTCAGCATCTCTGATTATGCCTGCTCTTCCGTAAGTCCTCCATGAGCCGTGCAGCCGCGTGCTTGACTTTGCAAAATGTCCTGTGTCTCTGACTGCCTAAATCTGTCCACCTCTCTCAAGGTTGCATCATCTCTGTCCTCCAATGAGGTCTTCACGCTGCTGACTTGCAAGGCGCCAAGCGCCACGAGTGGCATGGACACAGAGACCTGGAAGCTGTTCTTCCAGAAAGTCGCAGGGGTTCTGGAGGACGCTCTGTCAATGTTCGCCAACAAGGTAGGCGACGCCCTCTTTTTCTGGAACAGAAAATGGCGTGCTGCCTGGAAGCTCTGAGTTGACATGCCCCATTATTTTCACAGACCCTGAGCAACGGTCAGCCTCAGTCCCGTGTTCTCGATGCCATTGGAGAGGTGAAAGTCAACAACTTCAGCGTTGCACAGCTGACAGATGCCAATTTTGTTGCCACCTGGTTCCAGGACAGGCTGAGTCCATTTTTGTCAGCAGTCTCTACGGACTTTCTGTCCTGCATTAGCTCCAAGAACTTCAGTTGCGACACCTACCAAGTTGTGTGAGTATGCTCAGTGCTGTGGAAATCCTCAAGTGGTGTTTAACGGGAGCAAAGTTGGGCAATCCGTAACGTCCTCTGGTCTTTCCTGATTCAGGGTGCGGGCTTTTGGTCGTCAAGCGTCCCTCATGGCAGAGCAGCAAAAACAGGACGTCTTCACTCTTTTCGTCCTTCCCTTCCTGTCGAGAGAGGACCTAACAGGTACTGTTTTGTGCTATCACTGTGTTGAGTTGTCATCTCTCGTGCTGTAGTTCACAAGCTGCGTTCTCCATCTCGGTGTGACGCAGTTATTTCAGCTCGCTCACATTTCACTGGTGTTCTGATGAATTCCCCCAATGCTCTGTGTTCAATCCAGATCCTGGCTGTCTTAACAACACCGTGAGCAGTGCTGACTGGCTTGAGAAGAACTTTGGCAATTTCTTCAGCTATGCTACCTTGGAGGATTTGCAGTCACTGAATGAAAATTTCTCCAGTGTGAGTAACTTTTGGCATGCTCCAGATGCTCATGTGAACTGTCATTATTTTGTTTTCTTTCTTTCTTTCTTCTTTTTTTTTTTTTCTTCAATAAACCGCTTAATCTGTGATAACTTGTGTTGTCCATCATGTGCTTCAGTTTGAATCATTGGCACTGCTGACCCCTACCCAAGTGGCCGAACTCACACTGAGCTCTGGAGTACTGAACAACACCAATCAGATCAGCGCCGTGTTCGACCGACTGGAGGAAGGCGACGCTTTCAAGAACGTAGAGGAGTTTCTGACGGAACTGAGCAATGTTCCTGAGGCAAGTCAATAAGTAAAAGTGTCTGACAGAGATCGCATTGATGCCGTGGAGAATAGCCCAAAGTATGGTACTCTCTTACGGTATCATTCACAATCCTGGTTTTGTGTTTCTCCAGGTTCCTGATATCCCCCCTGCTGTGAGAGACGTGATGATGAACCGAACCTTCACAATCATCGATTCGAAGATCGGCGAATTTGAGACCCCTGACTGGGTCGGGTGGTTCACTGTGAAGCTCATCCCTATCCTCCCAAGTTTCACTGCAGAAATGCTGGTTACAGTCACAGCTGACATCAACTGCACCAACTACCACGTGATGTGAGTGCCTTAATTTTGAGACAGCAAGTTTGCAGATCTGCAGCAATGCGTCCACATAATCACCGTCTGTGGCTTTCTGTTGCAGCGTTGAAGGACTGGGAAGTGTGTTTCCCAACATGACACTCATCAGGACGCAGGAGATAACAAGAGTTCTGGTGGAGCACCTGAAGGATTTTGCCACCCAATTTAGCAGTCCAGGTAGGCCTTCCAGAAAGTGCTTTAGCGGCATCGCTCTGTTGCCGGAATAGAGCGTGTTGCGGTATATTTTTTTCAGCTGACAGCTCCCCGTAGTTGTCTGTCAACTTCATAACAGTGCAGGGACGCAGACTGATCTTCCTCCACCCCTATCTTTAAAAACAGGTTGCAGACAGAACATTAGCAGCGATGCTGAATGGCTTGACGTCAACTTGGGCCCATTCACCACAGTGGCCAATTACTCAGACCTTAAGGCCTTGAACATCAGCGTGGTAAAATACCTACCTTCTGTTATGTTTCTGTTCTCACACGCCTTTAAGAGAGCCTTCGATTGGCACCGGTACTTGTGATTAGTGTTGGGCAGAAAGCAGAGCGTTGACAGTCATGTGCTATTTCCTTGGTGTTTTGGTCACCTTTAGCTGGCAGCTCTGGATACCCTGTCACCTGATCAAAAAGCAGAGCTGCTGTTGGATCCGTCCAACGGTGCTCTTGAAAATGTGACCGTGGTGAAGGAGGTGTTGAGCAGCATCCTAAAATCCCCAGATGAGAAGGAGCTTGAGAACTTCTTTGAAAAATTCGTGGAGGTCAGCAAGGAGGTGAGTGTTTTTTTTTGCTTTTTTTTTAATGTAACGCTTTTGAACAAGAAGGCCATTCTAGAAGTTCCTATCTTGATGCTAAAAGGGTCTGTTTCCCTCCCTCCCCCAGGAAAACATAACCTACATCACAAATGTGGACGTCCGAGACACAATGCTGAACCTGACTTTGACTGCTCTGGCTCCCAGTTTCCCCCTCTTCCAAACGAGTGACTACGAGCTGTGGTTTCAAATCAATCTCGTGGTCCTGCTGGCCAGCTTCCGCCCTTCAGTTCTGGTGGTCATCCCCACCAACCTTACCTGTGACTCTTACAATGCAATGTGAGAAATATGGCTCCTTTTGTTTCATGTTTTTATGCAGTCTTTAGAAATAAGCATTGAAAATCTGCATTTTGTATGTTTCTTTAGATTGAAAGGCCTGAGGACGGCTTTGGCGGATCTCCCATCCGGACTTCAAGTGGAGCTCAACTCCAGCATAGACCAACTTCAGCAGTCACCACCAAAAGGTATGGCATGACCAAAGTAAAAGAAACGAATTCTGACAAAATGTATGTGAATGTAAGCCATATGACAGTGGCCTCCTATTGACAGAAATCTCTCTCTCTCTCTCTCTCTCTCTCTCTCTCTCTCTCTCTCTTTGGCTTCTCTTCAGACTGCACGCCTCCTCGCCCCGTGGGTTTGGTAAGTACTTGATTGTTTTACATGGCTTGTGAGTTGAGTAAAAGCCCACGATAAGCTGCTCATTATTGTTTTCTCTTCTCTTCTTGCTTCATCTTCTCTCGCAATAGTGCAAAGAAACATTAGTAGATGGTAAGTCAGAACACACAGTGGTGGTTTGAGATTGATGGAACTTTGTGGTTTTGAAGTGAACTCATACGATAGCTCGAAAGTTCTCCGTCTGATCTAATTTTTGCTCTTCCTTCACAGAAACGAGTCTGTGTCGAGGTGTTAACGGGTGAGCATCGGATTGGTGTCTACTGAATGCAGAGGTAGGTTGCAGAAAGTGGTGAAAATAGTAATCGTGCTTTTGTGCCTTGCAGTGGTCAACTTGAGGCTCAGCGTTCGTCGTCAAATTTCTCAGCTCAGCTCTGCGACTTCAGCATCTCTGATTATGCCTGCTCTTCCGTAAGTCCTCCATGAGCCGTGCAGCCGCGTGCTTGACTTTGCAAAATGTCCTGTGTCTCTGACTGCCTAAATCTGTCCACCTCTCTCAAGGTTGCATCATCTCTGTCCTCCAATGAGGTCTTCACGCTGCTGACTTGCAAGGCGCCAAGCGCCACGAGTGGCATGGACACAGAGACCTGGAAGCTGTTCTTCCAGAAAGTCGCAGGGGTTCTGGAGGACGCTCTGTCAATGTTCGCCAACAAGGTAGGCGACGCCCTCTTTTTCTGGAACAGAAAATGGCGTGCTGCCTGGAAGCTCTGAGTTGACATGCCCCATTATTTTCACAGACCCTGAGCAACGGTCAGCCTCAGTCCCGTGTTCTCGATGCCATTGGAGAGGTGAAAGTCAACAACTTCAGCGTTGCACAGCTGACAGATGCCAATTTTGTTGCCACCTGGTTCCAGGACAGGCTGAGTCCATTTTTGTCAGCAGTCTCTACGGACTTTCTGTCCTGCATTAGCTCCAAGAACTTCAGTTGCGACACCTACCAAGTTGTGTGAGTATGCTCAGTGCTGTGGAAATCCTCAAGTGGTGTTTAACGGGAGCAAAGTTGGGCAATCCGTAACGTCCTCTGGTCTTTCCTGATTCAGGGTGCGGGCTTTTGGTCGTCAAGCGTCCCTCATGGCAGAGCAGCAAAAAAAGGACGTCTTCACTCTTTTCGTCCTTCCCTTCCTGTCGAGAGAGGACCTAACAGGTACTGTTTTGTGCTATCACTGTGTTGAGTTGTCATCTCTCGTGCTGTAGTTCACAAGCTGCGTTCTCCATCTCGGTGTGACGCAGTTATTTCAGCTCGCTCACATTTCACTGGTGTTCTGATGAATTCCCCCAATGCTCTGTGTTCAATCCAGATCCTGGCTGTCTTAACAACACCGTGAGCAGTGCTGACTGGCTTGAGAAGAACTTTGGCAATTTCTTCAGCTATGCTACCTTGGAGGATTTGCAGTCACTGAATGAAAATTTCTCCAGTGTGAGTAACTTTTGGCATGCTCCAGATGCTCATGTGAACTGTCATTATTTTGTTTTCTTTCTTTCTTTCTTCTTTTTTTTTTTTTCTTCAATAAACCGCTTAATCTGTGATAACTTGTGTTGTCCATCATGTGCTTCAGTTTGAATCATTGGCACTGCTGACCCCTACCCAAGTGGCCGAACTCACACTGAGCTCTGGAGTACTGAACAACACCAATCAGATCAGCGCCGTGTTCGACCGACTGGAGGAAGGCGACGCTTTCAAGAACGTAGAGGAGTTTCTGACGGAACTGAGCAATGTTCCTGAGGCAAGTCAATAAGTAAAAGTGTCTGACAGAGATCGCATTGATGCCGTGGAGAATAGCCCAAAGTATGGTTCTCTCTTACGGTATCATTCACAATCCTGGTTTTGTGTTTCTCCAGGTTCCTGATATCCCCCCTGCTGTGAGAGACGTGATGATGAACCGAACCTTCACAATCATCGATTCGAAGATCGGCGAATTTGAGACCCCTGACTGGGTCGGGTGGTTCACTGTGAAGCTCATCCCTATCCTCCCAAGTTTCACTGCAGAAATGCTGGTTACAGTCACAGCTGACATCAACTGCACCAACTACCACGTGATGTGAGTGCCTTAATTTTGAGACAGCAAGTTTGCAGATCTGCAGCAATGCGTCCACATAATCACCGTCTGTGGCTTTCTGTTGCAGCGTTGAAGGACTGGGAAGTGTGTTTCCCAACATGACACTCATCAGGACGCAGGAGATAACAAGAGTTCTGGTGGAGCACCTGAAGGATTTTGCCACCCAATTTAGCAGTCCAGGTAGGCCTTCCAGAAAGTGCTTTAGCGGCATCGCTCTGTTGCCGGAATAGAGCGTGTTGCGGTATATTTTTTTCAGCTGACAGCTCCCCGTAGTTGTCTGTCAACTTCATAACAGTGCAGGGACGCAGACTGATCTTCCTCCACCCCTATCTTTAAAAACAGGTTGCAGACAGAACATTAGCAGCGATGCTGAATGGCTTGACGTCAACTTGGGCCCATTCACCACAGTGGCCAATTACTCAGACCTTAAGGCCTTGAACATCAGCGTGGTAAAATACCTACCTTCTGTTATGTTTCTGTTCTCACACGCCTTTAAGAGAGCCTTCGATTGGCACCGGTACTTGTGATTAGTGTTGGGCAGAAAGCAGAGCGTTGACAGTCATGTGCTATTTCCTTGGTGTTTTGGTCACCTTTAGCTGGCAGCTCTGGATACCCTGTCACCTGATCAAAAAGCAGAGCTGCTGTTGGATCCGTCCAACGGTGCTCTTGAAAATGTGACCGTGGTGAAGGAGGTGTTGAGCAGCATCCTAAAATCCCCAGATGAGAAGGAGCTTGAGAACTTCTTTGAAAAATTCGTGGAGGTCAGCAAGGAGGTGAGTGTTTTTTTTTGCTTTTTTTTTAATGTAACGCTTTTGAACAAGAAGGCCATTCTAGAAGTTCCTATCTTGATGCTAAAAGGGTCTGTTTCCCTCCCTCCCCCAGGAAAACATAACCTACATCACAAATGTGGACGTCCGAGACACAATGCTGAACCTGACTTTGACTGCTCTGGCTCCCAATTTCCCCCTCTTCCAAACGAGTGACTACGAGCTGTGGTTTCAAATCAATCTCGTGGTCCTGCTGGCCAGCTTCCGCCCTTCAGTTCTGGTGGTCATCCCCACCAACCTTACCTGTGACTCTTACAATGCAATGTGAGAAATATGGCTCCTTTTGTTTCATGTTTTTATGCAGTCTTTAGAAATAAGCATTGAAAATCTGCATTTTGTATGTTTCTTTAGATTGAAAGGCCTGAGGACGGCTTTGGCGGATCTCCCATCCGGACTTCAAGTGGAGCTCAACTCCAGCATAGACCAACTTCAGCAGTCACCACCAAAAGGTATGGCATGACCAAAGTAAAAGAAACGAATTCTGACAAAATGTATGTGAATGTAAGCCATATGACAGTGGCCTCCTATTGACAGAAATCTCTCTCTCTCTCTCTCTCTCTCTCTCTCTTTGGCTTCTCTTCAGACTGCACGCCTCCTCGCCCCGTGGGTTTGGTAAGTACTTGATTGTTTTACATGGCTTGTGAGTTGAGTAAAAGCCCACGATAAGCTGCTCATTATTGTTTTCTCTTCTCTTCTTGCTTCATCTTCTCTCGCAATAGTGCAAAGAAACATTAGTAGATGGTAAGTCAGAACACACAGTGGTGGTTTGAGATTGATGGAACTTTGTGGTTTTGAAGTGAACTCATACGATAGCTCGAAAGTTCTCCGTCTGATCTAATTTTTGCTCTTCCTTCACAGAAACGAGTCTGTGTCGAGGTGTTAACGGGTGAGCATCGGATTGGTGTCTACTGAATGCAGAGGTAGGTTGCAGAAAGTGGTGAAAATAGTAATCGTGCTTTTGTGCCTTGCAGTGGTCAACTTGAGGCTCAGCGTTCGTCGGCAAATTTCTCAGCTCAGCTCTGCGACTTCAGCATCTCTGATTATGCCTGCTCTTCCGTAAGTCCTCCATGAGCCGTGCAGCCGCGTGCTTGACTTTGCAAAATGTCCTGTGTCTCTGACTGCCTAAATCTGTCCACCTCTCTCAAGGTTGCATCATCTCTGTCCTCCAATGAGGTCTTCACGCTGCTGACTTGCAAGGCGCCAAGCGCCACAAGTGGCATGGACACAGAGACCTGGAAGCTGTTCTTCCAGAAAGTCGCAGGGGTTCTGGAGGACGCTCTGTCAATGTTCGCCAACAAGGTAGGCGACGCCCTCTTTTTCTGGAACAGAAAATGGCGTGCTGCCTGGAAGCTCTGAGTTGACATGCCCCATTATTTTCACAGACCCTGAGCAACGGTCAGCCTCAGTCCCGTGTTCTCGATGCCATTGGAGAGGTGAAAGTCAACAACTTCAGCGTTGCACAGCTGACAGATGCCAATTTTATTGCCACCTGGTTCCAGGACAGGCTGAGTCCATTTTTGTCAGCAGTCTCTACGGACTTTCTGTCCTGCATTAGCTCCAAGAACTTCAGTTGCGACACCTACCAAGTTGTGTGAGTCTGCTCAGTGCTGTGGAAATCCTCAAGTGGTGTTTAACGGGAGCAAAGTTGGGCAATCCGTAACGTCCTCTGGTCTTTCCTGATTCAGGGTGCGGGCTTTTGGTCGTCAAGCGTCCCTCATGGCAGAGCAGCAAAAAAAGGACGTCTTCACTCTTTTCGTCCTTCCCTTCCTGTCGAGAGAGGACCTAACAGGTACTGTTTTGTGCTATCACTGTGTTGAGTTGTCATCTCTCGTGCTGTAGTTCACAAGCTGCGTTCTCCATCTCGGTGTGACGCAGTTATTTCAGCTCGCTCACATTTCACTGGTGTTCTGATGAATTCCCCCAATGCTCTGTGTTCAATCCAGATCCTGGCTGTCTTAACAACACCGTGAGCAGTGCTGACTGGCTTGAGAAGAACTTTGGCAATTTCTTCAGCTATGCTACCTTGGAGGATTTGCAGTCACTGAATGAAAATTTCTCCAGTGTGAGTAACTTTTGGCATGCTCCAGATGCTCATGTGAACTGTCATTATTTTGTTTTCTTTCTTTCTTTCTTTCTTTCTTCTTTTTTTTTTCTTCAATAAACCGCTTAATCTGTGATAACTTGTGTTGTCCATCATGTGCTTCAGTTTGAATCATTGGCACTGCTGACCCCTACCCAAGTGGCCGAACTCACACTGAGCTCTGGAGTACTGAACAACACCAATCAGATCAGCGCCGTGTTCGACCGACTGGAGGAAGGCGACGCTTTCAAGAACGTAGAGGAGTTTCTGACGGAACTGAGCAATGTTCCTGAGGCAAGTCAATAAGTAAAAGTGTCTGACAGAGATCGCATTGATGCCGTGGAGAATAGCCCAAAGTATGGTACTCTCTTACGGTATCATTCACAATCCTGGTTTTGTGTTTCTCCAGGTTCCTGATATCCCCCCTGCTGTGAGAGACGTGATGATGAACCGAACCTTCACAATCATCGATTCGAAGATCGGCGAATTTGAGACCCCTGACTGGGTCGGGTGGTTCACTGTGAAGCTCATCCCTATCCTCCCAAGTTTCACTGCAGAAATGCTGGTTACAGTCACAGCTGACATCAACTGCACCAACTACCACGTGATGTGAGTGCCTTAATTTTGAGACAGCAAGTTTGCAGATCTGCAGCAATGCGTCCACATAATCACCGTCTGTGGCTTTCTGTTGCAGCGTTGAAGGACTGGGAAGTGTGTTTCCCAACATGACACTCATCAGGACGCAGGAGATAACAAGAGTTCTGGTGGAGCACCTGAAGGATTTTGCCACCCAATTTAGCAGTCCAGGTAGGCCTTCCAGAAAGTGCTTTAGCGGCATCGCTCTGTTGCCGGAATAGAGCGTGTTGCGGTATATTTTTTTCAGCTGACAGCTCCCCGTAGTTGTCTGTCAACTTCATAACAGTGCAGGGACGCAGACTGATCTTCCTCCACCCCTATCTTTAAAAACAGGTTGCAGACAGAACATTAGCAGCGATGCTGAATGGCTTGACGTCAACTTGGGCCCATTCACCACAGTGGCCAATTACTCAGACCTTAAGGCCTTGAACATCAGCGTGGTAAAATACCTACCTTCTGTTATGTTTCTGTTCTCACACGCCTTTAAGAGAGCCTTCGATTGGCACCGGTACTTGTGATTAGTGTTGGGCAGAAAGCAGAGCGTTGACAGTCATGTGCTATTTCCTTGGTGTTTTGGTCACCTTTAGCTGGCAGCTCTGGATACCCTGTCACCTGATCAAAAAGCAGAGCTGCTGTTGGATCCGTCCAACGGTGCTCTTGAAAATGTGACCGTGGTGAAGGAGGTGTTGAGCAGCATCCTAAAATCCCCAGATGAGAAGGAGCTTGAGAACTTCTTTGAAAAATTCGTGGAGGTCAGCAAGGAGGTGAGTGTTTTTTTTTGCTTTTTTTTTAATGTAACGCTTTTGAACAAGAAGGCCATTCTAGAAGTTCCTATCTTGATGCTAAAAGGGTCTGTTTCCCTCCCTCCCCCAGGAAAACATAACCTACATCACAAATGTGGACGTCCGAGACACAATGCTGAACCTGACTTTGACTGCTCTGGCTCCCAGTTTCCCCCTCTTCCAAACGAGTGACTACGAGCTGTGGTTTCAAATCAATCTCGTGGTCCTGCTGGCCAGCTTCCGCCCTTCAGTTCTGGTGGTCATCCCCACCAACCTTACCTGTGACTCTTACAATGCAATGTGAGAAATATGGCTCCTTTTGTTTCATGTTTTTATGCAGTCTTTAGAAATAAGCATTGAAAATCTGCATTTTGTATGTTTCTTTAGATTGAAAGGCCTGAGGACGGCTTTGGCGGATCTCCCATCCGGACTTCAAGTGGAGCTCAACTCCAGCATAGACCAACTTCAGCAGTCACCACCAAAAGGTATGGCATGACCAAAGTAAAAGAAACGAATTCTGACAAAATGTATGTGAATGTAAGCCATATGACAGTGGCCTCCTATTGACAGAAATCTCTCTCTCTCTCTCTCTCTCTCTCTCTTTGGCTTCTCTTCAGACTGCACGCCTCCTCGCCCCGTGGGTTTGGTAAGTACTTGATTGTTTTACATGGCTTGTGAGTTGAGTAAAAGCCCACGATAAGCTGCTCATTATTGTTTTCTCTTCTCTTCTTGCTTCATCTTCTCTCGCAATAGTGCAAAGAAACATTAGTAGATGGTAAGTCAGAACACACAGTGGTGGTTTGAGATTGATGGAACTTTGTGGTTTTGAAGTGAACTCATACGATAGCTCGAAAGTTCTCCGTCTGATCTAATTTTTGCTCTTCCTTCACAGAAACGAGTCTGTGTCGAGGTGTTAACGGGTGAGCATCGGATTGGTGTCTACTGAATGCAGAGGTAGGTTGCAGAAAGTGGTGAAAATAGTAATCGTGCTTTTGTGCCTTGCAGTGGTCAACTTGAGGCTCAGCGTTCGTCGGCAAATTTCTCAGCTCAGCTCTGCGACTTCAGCATCTCTGATTATGCCTGCTCTTCCGTAAGTCCTCCATGAGCCGTGCAGCCGCGTGCTTGACTTTGCAAAATGTCCTGTGTCTCTGACTGCCTAAATCTGTCCACCTCTCTCAAGGTTGCATCATCTCTGTCCTCCAATGAGGTCTTCACGCTGCTGACTTGCAAGGCGCCAAGCGCCACGAGTGGCATGGACACAGAGACCTGGAAGCTGTTCTTCCAGAAAGTCGCAGGGGTTCTGGAGGACGCTCTGTCAATGTTCGCCAACAAGGTAGGCGACGCCCTCTTTTTCTGGAACAGAAAATGGCGTGCTGCCTGGAAGCTCTGAGTTGACATGCCCCATTATTTTCACAGACCCTGAGCAACGGTCAGCCTCAGTCCCGTGTTCTCGATGCCATTGGAGAGGTGAAAGTCAACAACTTCAGCGTTGCACAGCTGACAGATGCCAATTTTGTTGCCACCTGGTTCCAGGACAGGCTGAGTCCATTTTTGTCAGCAGTCTCTACGGACTTTCTGTCCTGCATTAGCTCCAAGAACTTCAGTTGCGACACCTACCAAGTTGTGTGAGTATGCTCAGTGCTGTGGAAATCCTCAAGTGGTGTTTAACGGGAGCAAAGTTGGGCAATCCGTAACGTCCTCTGGTCTTTCCTGATTCAGGGTGCGGGCTTTTGGTCGTCAAGCGTCCCTCATGGCAGAGCAGCAAAAACAGGACGTCTTCACTCTTTTCGTCCTTCCCTTCCTGTCGAGAGAGGACCTAAGAGGTACTGTTTTGTGCTATCACTGTGTTGAGTTGTCATCTCTCGTGCTGTAGTTCACAAGCTGCGTTCTCCATCTCGGTGTGACGCAGTTATTTCAGCTCGCTCACATTTCACTGGTGTTCTGATGAATTCCCCCAATGCTCTGTGTTCAATCCAGATCCTGGCTGTCTTAACAACACCGTGAGCAGTGCTGACTGGCTTGAGAAGAACTTTGGCAATTTCTTCAGCTATGCTACCTTGGAGGATTTGCAGTCACTGAATGAAAATTTCTCCAGTGTGAGTAACTTTTGGCATGCTCCAGATGCTCATGTGAACTGTCATTATTTTGTTTTCTTTCTTTCTTTCTTCTTTTTTTTTTTTTCTTCAATAAACCGCTTAATCTGTGATAACTTGTGTTGTCCATCATGTGCTTCAGTTTGAATCATTGGCACTGCTGACCCCTACCCAAGTGGCCGAACTCACACTGAGCTCTGGAGTACTGAACAACACCAATCAGATCAGCGCCGTGTTCGACCGACTGGAGGAAGGCGACGCTTTCAAGAACGTAGAGGAGTTTCTGACGGAACTGAGCAATGTTCCTGAGGCAAGTCAATAAGTAAAAGTGTCTGACAGAGATCGCATTGATGCCGTGGAGAATAGCCCAAAGTATGGTACTCTCTTACGGTATCATTCACAATCCTGGTTTTGTGTTTCTCCAGGTTCCTGATATCCCCCCTGCTGTGAGAGACGTGATGATGAACCGAACCTTCACAATCATCGATTCGAAGATCGGCGAATTTGAGACCCCTGACTGGGTCGGGTGGTTCACTGTGAAGCTCATCCCTATCCTCCCAAGTTTCACTGCAGAAATGCTGGTTACAGTCACAGCTGACATCAACTGCACCAACTACCACGTGATGTGAGTGCCTTAATTTTGAGACAGCAAGTTTGCAGATCTGCAGCAATGCGTCCACATAATCACCGTCTGTGGCTTTCTGTTGCAGCGTTGAAGGACTGGGAAGTGTGTTTCCCAACATGACACTCATCAGGACGCAGGAGATAACAAGAGTTCTGGTGGAGCACCTGAAGGATTTTGCCACCCAATTTAGCAGTCCAGGTAGGCCTTCCAGAAAGTGCTTTAGCGGCATCGCTCTGTTGCCGGAATAGAGCGTGTTGCGGTATATTTTTTTCAGCTGACAGCTCCCCGTAGTTGTCTGTCAACTTCATAACAGTGCAGGGACGCAGACTGATCTTCCTCCACCCCTATCTTTAAAAACAGGTTGCAGACAGAACATTAGCAGCGATGCTGAATGGCTTGACGTCAACTTGGGCCCATTCACCACAGTGGCCAATTACTCAGACCTTAAGGCCTTGAACATCAGCGTGGTAAAATACCTACCTTCTGTTATGTTTCTGTTCTCACACGCCTTTAAGAGAGCCTTCGATTGGCACCGGTACTTGTGATTAGTGTTGGGCAGAAAGCAGAGCGTTGACAGTCATGTGCTATTTCCTTGGTGTTTTGGTCACCTTTAGCTGGCAGCTCTGGATACCCTGTCACCTGATCAAAAAGCAGAGCTGCTGTTGGATCCGTCCAACGGTGCTCTTGAAAATGTGACCGTGGTGAAGGAGGTGTTGAGCAGCATCCTAAAATCCCCAGATGAGAAGGAGCTTGAGAACTTCTTTGAAAAATTCGTGGAGGTCAGCAAGGAGGTGAGTGTTTTTTTTTGCTTTTTTTTTAATGTAACGCTTTTGAACAAGAAGGCCATTCTAGAAGTTCCTATCTTGATGCTAAAAGGGTCTGTTTCCCTCCCTCCCCCAGGAAAACATAACCTACATCACAAATGTGGACGTCCGAGACACAATGCTGAACCTGACTTTGACTGCTCTGGCTCCCAGTTTCCCCCTCTTCCAAACGAGTGACTACGAGCTGTGGTTTCAAATCAATCTCGTGGTCCTGCTGGCCAGCTTCCGCCCTTCAGTTCTGGTGGTCATCCCCACCAACCTTACCTGTGACTCTTACAATGCAATGTGAGAAATATGGCTCCTTTTGTTTCATGTTTTTATGCAGTCTTTAGAAATAAGCATTGAAAATCTGCATTTTGTATGTTTCTTTAGATTGAAAGGCCTGAGGACGGCTTTGGCGGATCTCCCATCCGGACTTCAAGTGGAGCTCAACTCCAGCATAGACCAACTTCAGCAGTCACCACCAAAAGGTATGGCATGACCAAAGTAAAAGAAACGAATTCTGACAAAATGTATGTGAATGTAAGCCATATGACAGTGGCCTCCTATTGACAGAAATCTCTCTCTCTCTCTCTCTCTCTCTCTCTTTGGCTTCTCTTCAGACTGCACGCCTCCTCGCCCCGTGGGTTTGGTAAGTACTTGATTGTTTTACATGGCTTGTGAGTTGAGTAAAAGCCCACGATAAGCTGCTCATTATTGTTTTCTCTTCTCTTCTTGCTTCATCTTCTCTCGCAATAGTGCAAAGAAACATTAGTAGATGGTAAGTCAGAACACACAGTGGTGGTTTGAGATTGATGGAACTTTGTGGTTTTGAAGTGAACTCATACGATAGCTCGAAAGTTCTCCGTCTGATCTAATTTTTGCTCTTCCTTCACAGAAACGAGTCTGTGTCGAGGTGTTAACGGGTGAGCATCGGATTGGTGTCTACTGAATGCAGAGGTAGGTTGCAGAAAGTGGTGAAAATAGTAATCGTGCTTTTGTGCCTTGCAGTGGTCAACTTGAGGCTCAGCGTTCGTCGGCAAATTTCTCAGCTCAGCTCTGCGACTTCAGCATCTCTGATTATGCCTGCTCTTCCGTAAGTCCTCCATGAGCCGTGCAGCCGCGTGCTTGACTTTGCAAAATGTCCTGTGTCTCTGACTGCCTAAATCTGTCCACCTCTCTCAAGGTTGCATCATCTCTGTCCTCCAATGAGGTCTTCACGCTGCTGACTTGCAAGGCGCCAAGCGCCACGAGTGGCATGGACACAGAGACCTGGAAGCTGTTCTTCCAGAAAGTCGCAGGGGTTCTGGAGGACGCTCTGTCAATGTTCGCCAACAAGGTAGGCGACGCCCTCTTTTTCTGGAACAGAAAATGGCGTGCTGCCTGGAAGCTCTGAGTTGACATGCCCCATTATTTTCACAGACCCTGAGCAACGGTCAGCCTCAGTCCCGTGTTCTCGATGCCATTGGAGAGGTGAAAGTCAACAACTTCAGCGTTGCACAGCTGACAGATGCCAATTTTGTTGCCACCTGGTTCCAGGACAGGCTGAGTCCATTTTTGTCAGCAGTCTCTACGGACTTTCTGTCCTGCATTAGCTCCAAGAACTTCAGTTGCGACACCTACCAAGTTGTGTGAGTATGCTCAGTGCTGTGGAAATCCTCAAGTGGTGTTTAACGGGAGCAAAGTTGGGCAATCCGTAACGTCCTCTGGTCTTTCCTGATTCAGGGTGCGGGCTTTTGGTCGTCAAGCGTCCCTCATGGCAGAGCAGCAAAAAAAGGACGTCTTCACTCTTTTCGTCCTTCCCTTCCTGTCGAGAGAGGACCTAACAGGTACTGTTTTGTGCTATCACTGTGTTGAGTTGTCATCTCTCGTGCTGTAGTTCACAAGCTGCGTTCTCCATCTCGGTGTGACGCAGTTATTTCAGCTCGCTCACATTTCACTGGTGTTCTGATGAATTCCCCCAATGCTCTGTGTTCAATCCAGATCCTGGCTGTCTTAACAACACCGTGAGCAGTGCTGACTGGCTTGAGAAGAACTTTGGCAATTTCTTCAGCTATGCTACCTTGGAGGATTTGCAGTCACTGAATGAAAATTTCTCCAGTGTGAGTAACTTTTGGCATGCTCCAGATGCTCATGTGAACTGTCATTATTTTGTTTTCTTTCTTTCTTTCTTTCTTTCTTTCTTTCTTTCTTCTTTTTTTTTTTCTTCAATAAACCGCTTAATCTGTGATAACTTGTGTTGTCCATCATGTGCTTCAGTTTGAATCATTGGCACTGCTGACCCCTACCCAAGTGGCCGAACTCACACTGAGCTCTGGAGTACTGAACAACACCAATCAGATCAGCGCCGTGTTCGACCGACTGGAGGAAGGCGACGCTTTCAAGAACGTAGAGGAGTTTCTGACGGCACTGAGCAATGTTCCTGAGGCAAGTCAATAAGTAAAAGTGTCTGACAGAGATCGCATTGATGCCGTGGAGAATAGCCCAAAGTATGGTACTCTCTTACGGTATCATTCACAATCCTGGTTTTGTGTTTCTGCAGGTTCCTGATATCCCCCCTGCTGTGAGAGACGTGATGATGAACCGAACCTTCACAATCATCGATTCGAAGATCGGCGAATTTGAGACCCCTGACTGGGTCGGGTGGTTCACTGTGAAGCTCATCCCTATCCTCCCAAGTTTCACTGCAGAAATGCTGGTTACAGTCACAGCTGACATCAACTGCACCAACTACCACGTGATGTGAGTGCCTTAATTTTGAGACAGCAAGTTTGCAGATCTGCAGCAATGCGTCCACATAATCACCGTCTGTGGCTTTCTGTTGCAGCGTTGAAGGACTGGGAAGTGTGTTTCCCAACATGACACTCATCAGGACGCAGGAGATAACAAGAGTTCTGGTGGAGCACCTGAAGGATTTTGCCACCCAATTTAGCAGTCCAGGTAGGCCTTCCAGAAAGTGCTTTAGCGGCATCGCTCTGTTGCCGGAATAGAGCGTGTTGCGGTATATTTTTTTCAGCTGACAGCTCCCCGTAGTTGTCTGTCAACTTCATAACAGTGCAGGGACGCAGACTGATCTTCCTCCACCCCTATCTTTAAAAACAGGTTGCAGACAGAACATTAGCAGCGATGCTGAATGGCTTGACGTCAACTTGGGCCCATTCACCACAGTGGCCAATTACTCAGACCTTAAGGCCTTGAACATCAGCGTGGTAAAATACCTACCTTCTGTTATGTTTCTGTTCTCACACGCCTTTAAGAGAGCCTTCGATTGGCACCGGTACTTGTGATTAGTGTTGGGCAGAAAGCAGAGCGTTGACAGTCATGTGCTATTTCCTTGGTGTTTTGGTCACCTTTAGCTGGCAGCTCTGGATACCCTGTCACCTGATCAAAAAGCAGAGCTGCTGTTGGATCCGTCCAACGGTGCTCTTGAAAATGTGACCGTGGTGAAGGAGGTGTTGAGCAGCATCCTAAAATCCCCAGATGAGAAGGAGCTTGAGAACTTCTTTGAAAAATTCGTGGAGGTCAGCAAGGAGGTGAGTGTTTTTTTTTGCTTTTTTTTTAATGTAACGCTTTTGAACAAGAAGGCCATTCTAGAAGTTCCTATCTTGATGCTAAAAGGGTCTGTTTCCCTCCCTCCCCCAGGAAAACATAACCTACATCACAAATGTGGACGTCCGAGACACAATGCTGAACCTGACTTTGACTGCTCTGGCTCCCAGTTTCCCCCTCTTCCAAACGAGTGACTACGAGCTGTGGTTTCAAATCAATCTCGTGGTCCTGCTGGCCAGCTTCCGCCCTTCAGTTCTGGTGGTCATCCCCACCAACCTTACCTGTGACTCTTACAATGCAATGTGAGAAATATGGCTCCTTTTGTTTCATGTTTTTATGCAGTCTTTAGAAATAAGCATTGAAAATCTGCATTTTGTATGTTTCTTTAGATTGAAAGGCCTGAGGACGGCTTTGGCGGATCTCCCATCCGGACTTCAAGTGGAGCTCAACTCCAGCATAGACCAACTTCAGCAGTCACCACCAAAAGGTATGGCATGACCAAAGTAAAAGAAACGAATTCTGACAAAATGTATGTGAATGTAAGCCATATGACAGTGGCCTCCTATTGACAGAAATCTCTCTCTCTCTCTCTCTCTCTCTCTCTCTCTCTCTTTGGCTTCTCTTCAGACTGCACGCCTCCTCGCCCCGTGGGTTTGGTAAGTACTTGATTGTTTTACATGGCTTGTGAGTTGAGTAAAAGCCCACGATAAGCTGCTCATTATTGTTTTCTCTTCTCTTCTTGCTTCATCTTCTCTCGCAATAGTGCAAAGAAACATTAGTAGATGGTAAGTCA
This sequence comes from Zacco platypus, assembly GCA_038088235.1. Classification (NCBI taxonomy): domain Eukaryota; kingdom Metazoa; phylum Chordata; class Actinopteri; order Cypriniformes; family Xenocyprididae; genus Zacco; species Zacco platypus. Next base: position 42,258,415 of record CM076084.1, on the reverse strand, counting down.
GAACACACAGTGGTGGTTTGAGATTGATGGAACTTTGTGGTTTTGAAGTGAACTCATACGATAGCTCGAAAGTTCTCCGTCTGATCTAATTTTTGCTCTTCCTTCACAGAAACGAGTCTGTGTCGAGGTGTTAACGGGTGAGCATCGGATTGGTGTCTACTGAATGCAGAGGTAGGTTGCAGAAAGTGGTGAAAATAGTAATCGTGCTTTTGTGCCTTGCAGTGGTCAACTTGAGGCTCAGCGTTTGTCGGCAAATTTCTCAGCTCAGCTCTGCGACTTCAGCATCTCTGATTATGCCTGCTCTTCCGTAAGTCCTCCATGAGCCGTGCAGCCGCGTGCTTGACTTTGCAAAATGTCCTGTGTCTCTGACTGCCTAAATCTGTCCACCTCTCTCAAGGTTGCATCATCTCTGTCCTCCAATGAGGTCTTCACGCTGCTGACTTGCAAGGCGCCAAGCGCCACGAGTGGCATGGACACAGAGACCTGGAAGCTGTTCTTCCAGAAAGTCGCAGGGGTTCTGGAGGACGCTCTGTCAATGTTCGCCAACAAGGTAGGCGACGCCCTCTTTTTCTGGAACAGAAAATGGCGTGCTGCCTGGAAGCTCTGAGTTGACATGCCCCATTATTTTCACAGACCCTGAGCATCGGTCAGCCTCAGTCCCGTGTTCTCGATGCCATTGGAGAGGTGAAAGTCAACAACTTCAGCGTTGCACAGCTGACAGATGCCAATTTTGTTGCCACCTGGTTCCAGGACAGGCTGAGTCCATTTTTGTCAGCAGTCTCTACGGACTTTCTGTCCTGCATTAGCTCCAAGAACTTCAGTTGCGACACCTACCAAGTTGTGTGAGTATGCTCAGTGCTGTGGAAATCCTCAAGTGGTGTTTAACGGGAGCAAAGTTGGGCAATCCGTAACGTCCTCTGGTCTTTCCTGATTCAGGGTGCGGGCTTTTGGTCGTCAAGCGTCCCTCATGGCAGAGCAGCAAAAAAAGGACGTCTTCACTCTTTTCGTCCTTCCCTTCCTGTCGAGAGAGGACCTAACAGGTACTGTTTTGTGCTATCACTGTGTTGAGTTGTCATCTCTCGTGCTGTAGTTCACAAGCTGCGTTCTCCATCTCGGTGTGACGCAGTTATTTCAGCTCGCTCACATTTCACTGGTGTTCTGATGAATTCCCCCAATGCTCTGTGTTCAATCCAGATCCTGGCTGTCTTAACAACACCGTGAGCAGTGCTGACTGGCTTGAGAAGAACTTTGGCAATTTCTTCAGCTATGCTACCTTGGAGGATTTGCAGTCACTGAATGAAAATTTCTCCAGTGTGAGTAACTTTTGGCATGCTCCAGATGCTCATGTGAACTGTCATTATTTTGTTTTCTTTCTTTCTTTCTTTCTTTCTTCTTTTTTTTTTTCTTCAATAAACCGCTTAATCTGTGATAACTTGTGTTGTCCATCATGTGCTTCAGTTTGAATCATTGGCACTGCTGACCCCTACCCAAGTGGCCGAACTCACACTGAGCTCTGGAGTACTGAACAACACCAATCAGATCAGCGCCGTGTTCGACCGACTGGAGGAAGGCGACGCTTTCAAGAACGTAGAGGAGTTTCTGACGGCACTGAGCAATGTTCCTGAGGCAAGTCAATAAGTAAAAGTGTCTGACAGAGATCGCATTGATGCCGTGGAGAATAGCCCAAAGTATGGTACTCTCTTACGGTATCATTCACAATCCTGGTTTTGTGTTTCTGCAGGTTCCTGATATCCCCCCTGCTGTGAGAGACGTGATGATGAACCGAACCTTCACAATCATCGATTCGAAGATCGGCGAATTTGAGACCCCTGACTGGGTCGGGTGGTTCACTGTGAAGCTCATCCCTATCCTCCCAAGTTTCACTGCAGAAATGCTGGTTACAGTCACAGCTGACATCAACTGCACCAACTACCACGTGATGTGAGTGCCTTAATTTTGAGACAGCAAGTTTGCAGATCTGCAGCAATGCGTCCACATAATCACCGTCTGTGGCTTTCTGTTGCAGCGTTGAAGGACTGGGAAGTGTGTTTCCCAACATGACACTCATCAGGACGCAGGAGATAACAAGAGTTCTGGTGGAGCACCTGAAGGATTTTGCCACCCAATTTAGCAGTCCAGGTAGGCCTTCCAGAAAGTGCTTTAGCGGCATCGCTCTGTTGCCGGAATAGAGCGTGTTGCGGTATATTTTTTTCAGCTGACAGCTCCCCGTAGTTGTCTGTCAACTTCATAACAGTGCAGGGACGCAGACTGATCTTCCTCCACCCCTATCTTTAAAAACAGGTTGCAGACAGAACATTAGCAGCGATGCTGAATGGCTTGACGTCAACTTGGGCCCATTCACCACAGTGGCCAATTACTCAGACCTTAAGGCCTTGAACATCAGCGTGGTAAAATACCTACCTTCTGTTATGTTTCTGTTCTCACACGCCTTTAAGAGAGCCTTCGATTGGCACCGGTACTTGTGATTAGTGTTGGGCAGAAAGCAGAGCGTTGACAGTCATGTGCTATTTCCTTGGTGTTTTGGTCACCTTTAGCTGGCAGCTCTGGATACCCTGTCACCTGATCAAAAAGCAGAGCTGCTGTTGGATCCGTCCAACGGTGCTCTTGAAAATGTGACCGTGGTGAAGGAGGTGTTGAGCAGCATCCTAAAATCCCCAGATGAGAAGGAGCTTGAGAACTTCTTTGAAAAATTCGTGGAGGTCAGCAAGGAGGTGAGTGTTTTTTTTTGCTTTTTTTTTAATGTAACGCTTTTGAACAAGAAGGCCATTCTAGAAGTTCCTATCTTGATGCTAAAAGGGTCTGTTTCCCTCCCTCCCCCAGGAAAACATAACCTACATCACAAATGTGGACGTCCGAGACACAATGCTGAACCTGACTTTGACTGCTCTGGCTCCCAGTTTCCCCCTCTTCCAAACGAGTGACTACGAGCTGTGGTTTCAAATCAATCTCGTGGTCCTGCTGGCCAGCTTCCGCCCTTCAGTTCTGGTGGTCATCCCCACCAACCTTACCTGTGACTCTTACAATGCAATGTGAGAAATATGGCTCCTTTTGTTTCATGTTTTTATGCAGTCTTTAGAAATAAGCATTGAAAATCTGCATTTTGTATGTTTCTTTAGATTGAAAGGCCTGAGGACGGCTTTGGCGGATCTCCCATCCGGACTTCAAGTGGAGCTCAACTCCAGCATAGACCAACTTCAGCAGTCACCACCAAAAGGTATGGCATGACCAAAGTAAAAGAAACGAATTCTGACAAAATGTATGTGAATGTAAGCCATATGACAGTGGCCTCCTATTGACAGAAATCTCTCTCTCTCTCTCTCTCTCTCTCTCTCTCTCTCTTTGGCTTCTCTTCAGACTGCACGCCTCCTCGCCCCGTGGGTTTGGTAAGTACTTGATTGTTTTACATGGCTTGTGAGTTGAGTAAAAGCCCACGATAAGCTGCTCATTATTGTTTTCTCTTCTCTTCTTGCTTCATCTTCTCTCGCAATAGTGCAAAGAAACATTAGTAGATGGTAAGTCAGAACACACAGTGGTGGTTTGAGATTGATGGAACTTTGTGGTTTTGAAGTGAACTCATACGATAGCTCGAAAGTTCTCCGTCTGATCTAATTTTTGCTCTTCCTTCACAGAAACGAGTCTGTGTCGAGGTGTTAACGGGTGAGCATCGGATTGGTGTCTACTGAATGCAGAGGTAGGTTGCAGAAAGTGGTGAAAATAGTAATCGTGCTTTTGTGCCTTGCAGTGGTCAACTTGAGGCTCAGCGTTCGTCGGCAAATTTCTCAGCTCAGCTCTGCGACTTCAGCATCTCTGATTATGCCTGCTCTTCCGTAAGTCCTCCATGAGCCGTGCAGCCGCGTGCTTGACTTTGCAAAATGTCCTGTGTCTCTGACTGCCTAAATCTGTCCACCTCTCTCAAGGTTGCATCATCTCTGTCCTCCAATGAGGTCTTCACGCTGCTGACTTGCAAGGCGCCAAGCGCCACGAGTGGCATGGACACAGAGACCTGGAAGCTGTTCTTCCAGAAAGTCGCAGGGGTTCTGGAGGACGCTCTGTCAATGTTCGCCAACAAGGTAGGCGACGCCCTCTTTTTCTGGAACAGAAAATGGCGTGCTGCCTGGAAGCTCTGAGTTGACATGCCCCATTATTTTCACAGACCCTGAGCAACGGTCAGCCTCAGTCCCGTGTTCTCGATGCCATTGGAGAGGTGAAAGTCAACAACTTCAGCGTTGCACAGCTGACAGATGCCAATTTTGTTGCCACCTGGTTCCAGGACAGGCTGAGTCCATTTTTGTCAGCAGTCTCTACGGACTTTCTGTCCTGCATTAGCTCCAAGAACTTCAGTTGCGACACCTACCAAGTTGTGTGAGTATGCTCAGTGCTGTGGAAATCCTCAAGTGGTGTTTAACGGGAGCAAAGTTGGGCAATCCGTAACGTCCTCTGGTCTTTCCTGATTCAGGGTGCGGGCTTTTGGTCGTCAAGCGTCCCTCATGGCAGAGCAGCAAAAACAGGACGTCTTCACTCTTTTCGTCCTTCCCTTCCTGTCGAGAGAGGACCTAACAGGTACTGTTTTGTGCTATCACTGTGTTGAGTTGTCATCTCTCGTGCTGTAGTTCACAAGCTGCGTTCTCCATCTCGGTGTGACGCAGTTATTTCAGCTCGCTCACATTTCACTGGTGTTCTGATGAATTCCCCCAATGCTCTGTGTTCAATCCAGATCCTGGCTGTCTTAACAACACCGTGAGCAGTGCTGACTGGCTTGAGAAGAACTTTGGCAATTTCTTCAGCTATGCTACCTTGGAGGATTTGCAGTCACTGAATGAAAATTTCTCCAGTGTGAGTAACTTTTGGCATGCTCCAGATGCTCATGTGAACTGTCATTATTTTGTTTTCTTTCTTTCTTTCTTCTTTTTTTTTTTTTCTTCAATAAACCGCTTAATCTGTGATAACTTGTGTTGTCCATCATGTGCTTCAGTTTGAATCATTGGCACTGCTGACCCCTACCCAAGTGGCCGAACTCACACTGAGCTCTGGAGTACTGAACAACACCAATCAGATCAGCGCCGTGTTCGACCGACTGGAGGAAGGCGACGTTTTCAAGAACGTAGAGGAGTTTCTGACGGAACTGAGCAATGTTCCTGAGGCAAGTCAATAAGTAAAAGTGTCTGACAGAGATCGCATTGATGCCGTGGAGAATAGCCCAAAGTATGGTACTCTCTTACGGTATCATTCACAATCCTGGTTTTGTGTTTCTCCAGGTTCCTGATATCGCCCCTGCTGTGAGAGACGTGATGATGAACCGAACCTTCACAATCATCGATTCGAAGATCGGCGAATTTGAGACCCCTGACTGGGTCGGGTGGTTCACTGTGAAGCTCATCCCTATCCTCCCAAGTTTCACTGCAGAAATGCTGGTTACAGTCACAGCTGACATCAACTGCACCAACTACCACGTGATGTGAGTGCCTTAATTTTGAGACAGCAAGTTTGCAGATCTGCAGCAATGCGTCCACATAATCACTGTCTGTGGCTTTCTGTTGCAGCGTTGAAGGACTGGGAAGTGTGTTTCCCAACATGACACTCATCAGGACGCAGGAGATAACAAGAGTTCTGGTGGAGCACCTGAAGGATTTTGCCACCCAATTTAGCAGTCCAGGTAGGCCTTCCAGAAAGTGCTTTAGCGGCATCGCTCTGTTGCCGGAATAGAGCGTGTTGCGGTATATTTTTTTCAGCTGACAGCTCCCCGTAGTTGTCTGTCAACTTCATAACAGTGCAGGGACGCAGACTGATCTTCCTCCACCCCTATCTTTAAAAACAGGTTGCAGACAGAACATTAGCAGCGATGCTGAATGGCTTGACGTCAACTTGGGCCCATTCACCACAGTGGCCAATTACTCAGACCTTAAGGCCTTGAACATCAGCGTGGTAAAATACCTACCTTCTGTTATGTTTCTGTTCTCACACGCCTTTAAGAGAGCCTTCGATTGGCACCGGTACTTGTGATTAGTGTTGGGCAGAAAGCAGAGCGTTGACAGTCATGTGCTATTTCCTTGGTGTTTTGGTCACCTTTAGCTGGCAGCTCTGGATACCCTGTCACCTGATCAAAAAGCAGAGCTGCTGTTGGATCCGTCCAACGGTGCTCTTGAAAATGTGACCGTGGTGAAGGAGGTGTTGAGCAGCATCCTAAAATCCCCAGATGAGAAGGAGCTTGAGAACTTCTTTGAAAAATTCGTGGAGGTCAGCAAGGAGGTGAGTGTTTTTTTTTGCTTTTTTTTTAATGTAACGCTTTTGAACAAGAAGGCCATTCTAGAAGTTCCTATCTTGATGCTAAAAGGGTCTGTTTCCCTCCCTCCCCCAGGAAAACATAACCTACATCACAAATGTGGACGTCCGAGACACAATGCTGAACCTGACTTTGACTGCTCTGGCTCCCAGTTTCCCCCTCTTCCAAACGAGTGACTACGAGCTGTGGTTTCAAATCAATCTCGTGGTCCTGCTGGCCAGCTTCCGCCCTTCAGTTCTGGTGGTCATCCCCACCAACCTTACCTGTGACTCTTACAATGCAATGTGAGAAATATGGCTCCTTTTGTTTCATGTTTTTATGCAGTCTTTAGAAATAAGCATTGAAAATCTGCATTTTGTATGTTTCTTTAGATTGAAAGGCCTGAGGACGGCTTTGGCGGATCTCCCATCCGGACTTCAAGTGGAGCTCAACTCCAGCATAGACCAACTTCAGCAGTCACCACCAAAAGGTATGGCATGACCAAAGTAAAAGAAACGAATTCTGACAAAATGTATGTGAATGTAAGCCATATGACAGTGGCCTCCTATTGACAGAAATCTCTCTCTCTCTCTCTCTCTCTCTCTCTCTCTCTCTCTCTCTCTCTCTCTCTTTGGCTTCTCTTCAGACTGCACGCCTCCTCGCCCCGTGGGTTTGGTAAGTACTTGATTGTTTTACATGGCTTGTGAGTTGAGTAAAAGCCCACGATAAGCTGCTCATTATTGTTTTCTCTTCTCTTCTTGCTTCATCTTCTCTCGCAATAGTGCAAAGAAACATTAGTAGATGGTAAGTCAGAACACACAGTGGTGGTTTGAGATTGATGGAACTTTGTGGTTTTGAAGTGAACTCATACGATAGCTCGAAAGTTCTCCGTCTGATCTAATTTTTGCTCTTCCTTCACAGAAACGAGTCTGTGTCGAGGTGTTAACGGGTGAGCATCGGATTGGTGTCTACTGAATGCAGAGGTAGGTTGCAGAAAGTGGTGAAAATAGTAATCGTGCTTTTGTGCCTTGCAGTGGTCAACTTGAGGCTCAGCGTTCGTCGGCAAATTTCTCAGCTCAGCTCTGCGACTTCAGCATCTCTGATTATGCCTGCTCTTCCGTAAGTCCTCCATGAGCCGTGCAGCCGCGTGCTTGACTTTGCAAAATGTCCTGTGTCTCTGACTGCCTAAATCTGTCCACCTCTCTCAAGGTTGCATCATCTCTGTCCTCCAATGAGGTCTTCACGCTGCTGACTTGCAAGGCGCCAAGCGCCACGAGTGGCATGGACACAGAGACCTGGAAGCTGTTCTTCCAGAAAGTCGCAGGGGTTCTGGAGGACGCTCTGTCAATGTTCGCCAACAAGGTAGGCGACGCCCTCTTTTTCTGGAACAGAAAATGGCGTGCTGCCTGGAAGCTCTGAGTTGACATGCCCCATTATTTTCACAGACCCTGAGCAACGGTCAGCCTCAGTCCCGTGTTCTCGATGCCATTGGAGAGGTGAAAGTCAACAACTTCAGCGTTGCACAGCTGACAGATGCCAATTTTGTTGCCACCTGGTTCCAGGACAGGCTGAGTCCATTTTTGTCAGCAGTCTCTACGGACTTTCTGTCCTGCATTAGCTCCAAGAACTTCAGTTGCGACACCTACCAAGTTGTGTGAGTATGCTCAGTGCTGTGGAAATCCTCAAGTGGTGTTTAACGGGAGCAAAGTTGGGCAATCCGTAACGTCCTCTGGTCTTTCCTGATTCAGGGTGCGGGCTTTTGGTCGTCAAGCGTCCCTCATGGCAGAGCAGCAAAAAAAGGACGTCTTCACTCTTTTCGTCCTTCCCTTCCTGTCGAGAGAGGACCTAACAGGTACTGTTTTGTGCTATCACTGTGTTGAGTTGTCATCTCTCGTGCTGTAGTTCACAAGCTGCGTTCTCCATCTCGGTGTGACGCAGTTATTTCAGCTCGCTCACATTTCACTGGTGTTCTGATGAATTCCCCCAATGCTCTGTGTTCAATCCAGATCCTGGCTGTCTTAACAACACCGTGAGCAGTGCTGACTGGCTTGAGAAGAACTTTGGCAATTTCTTCAGCTATGCTACCTTGGAGGATTTGCAGTCACTGAATGAAAATTTCTCCAGTGTGAGTAACTTTTGGCATGCTCCAGATGCTCATGTGAACTGTCATTATTTTGTTTTCTTTCTTTCTTTCTTTCTTTCTTCTTTTTTTTTTCTTCAATAAACCGCTTAATCTGTGATAACTTGTGTTGTCCATCATGTGCTTCAGTTTGAATCATTGGCACTGCTGACCCCTACCCAAGTGGCCGAACTCACACTGAGCTCTGGAGTACTGAACAACACCAATCAGATCAGCGCCGTGTTCGACCGACTGGAGGAAGGCGACGCTTTCAAGAACGTAGAGGAGTTTCTGACGGAACTGAGCAATGTTCCTGAGGCAAGTCAATAAGTAAAAGTGTCTGACAGAGATCGCATTGATGCCGTGGAGAATAGCCCAAAGTATGGTACTCTCTTACGGTATCATTCACAATCCTGGTTTTGTGTTTCTCCAGGTTCCTGATATCCCCCCTGCTGTGAGAGACGTGATGATGAACCGAACCTTCACAATCATCGTTTCGAAGATCGGCGAATTTGAGACCCCTGACTGGGTCGGGTGGTTCACTGTGAAGCTCATCCCTATCCTCCCAAGTTTCACTGCAGAAATGCTGGTTACAGTCACAGCTGACATCAACTGCACCAACTACCACGTGATGTGAGTGCCTTAATTTTGAGACAGCAAGTTTGCAGATCTGCAGCAATGCGTCCACATAATCACCGTCTGTGGCTTTCTGTTGCAGCGTTGAAGGACTGGGAAGTGTGTTTCCCAACATGACACTCATCAGGACGCAGGAGATAACAAGAGTTCTGGTGGAGCACCTGAAGGATTTTGCCACCCAATTTAGCAGTCCAGGTAGGCCTTCCAGAAAGTGCTTTAGCGGCATCGCTCTGTTGCCGGAATAGAGCGTGTTGCGGTATATTTTTTTCAGCTGACAGCTCCCCGTAGTTGTCTGTCAACTTCATAACAGTGCAGGGACGCAGACTGATCTTCCTCCACCCCTATCTTTAAAAACAGGTTGCAGACAGAACATTAGCAGCGATGCTGAATGGCTTGACGTCAACTTGGGCCCATTCACCACAGTGGCCAATTACTCAGACCTTAAGGCCTTGAACATCAGCGTGGTAAAATACCTACCTTCTGTTATGTTTCTGTTCTCACACGCCTTTAAGAGAGCCTTCGATTGGCACCGGTACTTGTGATTAGTGTTGGGCAGAAAGCAGAGCGTTGACAGTCATGTGCTATTTCCTTGGTGTTTTGGTCACCTTTAGCTGGCAGCTCTGGATACCCTGTCACCTGATCAAAAAGCAGAGCTGCTGTTGGATCCGTCCAACGGTGCTCTTGAAAATGTGACCGTGGTGAAGGAGGTGTTGAGCAGCATCCTAAAATCCCCAGATGAGAAGGAGCTTGAGAACTTCTTTGAAAAATTCGTGGAGGTCAGCAAGGAGGTGAGTGTTTTTTTTTGCTTTTTTTTTAATGTAACGCTTTTGAACAAGAAGGCCATTCTAGAAGTTCCTATCTTGATGCTAAAAGGGTCTGTTTCCCTCCCTCCCCCAGGAAAACATAACCTACATCACAAATGTGGACGTCCGAGACACAATGCTGAACCTGACTTTGACTGCTCTGGCTCCCAATTTCCCCCTCTTCCAAACGAGTGACTACGAGCTGTGGTTTCAAATCAATCTCGTGGTCCTGCTGGCCAGCTTCCGCCCTTCAGTTCTGGTGGTCATCCCCACCAACCTTACCTGTGACTCTTACAATGCAATGTGAGAAATATGGCTCCTTTTGTTTCATGTTTTTATACAGTCTTTAGAAATAAGCATTGAAAATCTGCATTTTGTATGTTTCTTTAGATTGAAAGGCCTGAGGACGGCTTTGGCGGATCTCCCATCCGGACTTCAAGTGGAGCTCAACTCCAGCATAGACCAACTTCAGCAGTCACCACCAAAAGGTATGGCATGACCAAAGTAAAAGAAACAAATTCTGACAAAATGTATGTGAATGTAAGCCATATGACAGTGGCCTCCTATTGACAGAAATCTCTCTCTCTCTCTCTCTCTCTCTCTCTCTCTCTCTTTGGCTTCTCTTCAGACTGCACGCCTCCTCGCCCCGTGGGTTTGGTAAGTACTTGATTGTTTTACATGGCTTGTGAGTTGAGTAAAAGCCCACGATAAGCTGCTCATTATTGTTTTCTCTTCTCTTCTTGCTTCATCTTCTCTCGCAATAGTGCAAAGAAACATTAGTAGATGGTAAGTCAGAACACACAGTGGTGGTTTGAGATTGATGGAACTTTGTGGTTTTGAAGTGAACTCATACGATAGCTCGAAAGTTCTCCGTCTGATCTAATTTTTGCTCTTCCTTCACAGAAACGAGTCTGTGTCGAGGTGTTAACGGGTGAGCATCGGATTGGTGTCTACTGAATGCAGAGGTAGGTTGCAGAAAGTGGTGAAAATAGTAATCGTGCTTTTGTGCCTTGCAGTGGTCAACTTGAGGCTCAGCGTTCGTCGGCAAATTTCTCAGCTCAGCTCTGCGACTTCAGTATCTCTGATTATGCCTGCTCTTCCGTAAGTCCTCCATGAGCCGTGCAGCCGCGTGCTTGACTTTGCAAAATGTCCTGTGTCTCTGACTGCCTAAATCTGTCCACCTCTCTCAAGGTTGCATCATCTCTGTCCTCCAATGAGGTCTTCACGCTGCTGACTTGCAAGGCGCCAAGCGCCACGAGTGGCATGGACACAGAGACCTGGAAGCTGTTCTTCCAGAAAGTCGCAGGGGTTCTGGAGGACGCTCTGTCAATGTTCGCCAACAAGGTAGGCGACGCCCTCTTTTTCTGGAACAGAAAATGGCGTGCTGCCTGGAAGCTCTGAGTTGACATGCCCCATTATTTTCACAGACCCTGAGCAACGGTCAGCCTCAGTCCCGTGTTCTCGATGCCATTGGAGAGGTGAAAGTCAACAACTTCAGCGTTGCACAGCTGACAGATGCCAATTTTGTTGCCACCTGGTTCCAGGACAGGCTGAGTCCATTTTTGTCAGCAGTCTCTACGGACTTTCTGTCCTGCATTAGCTCCAAGAACTTCAGTTGCGACACCTACCAAGTTGTGTGAGTATGCTCAGTGCTGTGGAAATCCTCAAGTGGTGTTTAACGGGAGCAAAGTTGGGCAATCCGTAACGTCCTCTGGTCTTTCCTGATTCAGGGTGCGGGCTTTTGGTCGTCAAGCGTCCCTCATGGCAGAGCAGCAAAAACAGGACGTCTTCACTCTTTTCGTCCTTCCCTTCCTGTCGAGAGAGGACCTAACAGGTACTGTTTTGTGCTATCACTGTGTTGAGTTGTCATCTCTCGTGCTGTAGTTCACAAGCTGCGTTCTCCATCTCGGTGTGACGCAGTTATTTCAGCTCGCTCACATTTCACTGGTGTTCTGATGAATTCCCCCAATGCTCTGTGTTCAATCCAGATCCTGGCTGTCTTAACAACACCGTGAGCAGTGCTGACTGGCTTGAGAAGAACTTTGGCAATTTCTTCAGCTATGCTACCTTGGAGGATTTGCAGTCACTGAATGAAAATTTCTCCAGTGTGAGTAACTTTTGGCATGCTCCAGATGCTCATGTGAACTGTCATTATTTTGTTTTCTTTCTTTCTTTCTTCTTTTTTTTTTTTTCTTCAATAAACCGCTTAATCTGTGATAACTTGTGTTGTCCATCATGTGCTTCAGTTTGAATCATTGGCACTGCTGACCCCTACCCAAGTGGCCGAACTCACACTGAGCTCTGGAGTACTGAACAACACCAATCAGATCAGCGCCGTGTTCGACCGACTGGAGGAAGGCGACGCTTTCAAGAACGTAGAGGAGTTTCTGACGGAACTGAGCAATGTTCCTGAGGCAAGTCAATAAGTAAAAGTGTCTGACAGAGATCGCATTGATGCCGTGGAGAATAGCCCAAAGTATGGTTCTCTCTTACGGTATCATTCACAATCCTGGTTTTGTGTTTCTCCAGGTTCCTGATATCCCCCCTGCTGTGAGAGACGTGATGATGAACCGAACCTTCACAATCATCGATTCGAAGATCGGCGAATTTGAGACCCCTGACTGGGTCGGGTGGTTCACTGTGAAGCTCATCCCTATCCTCCCAAGTTTCACTGCAGAAATGCTGGTTACAGTCACAGCTGACATCAACTGCACCAACTACCACGTGATGTGAGTGCCTTAATTTTGAGACAGCAAGTTTGCAGATCTGCAGCAATGCGTCCACATAATCACCGTCTGTGGCTTTCTGTTGCAGCGTTGAAGGACTGGGAAGTGTGTTTCCCAACATGACACTCATCAGGACGCAGGAGATAACAAGAGTTCTGGTGGAGCACCTGAAGGATTTTGCCACCCAATTTAGCAGTCCAGGTAGGCCTTCCAGAAAGTGCTTTAGCGGCATCGCTCTGTTGCCGGAATAGAGCGTGTTGCGGTATATTTTTTTCAGCTGACAGCTCCCCGTAGTTGTCTGTCAACTTCATAACAGTGCAGGGACGCAGACTGATCTTCCTCCACCCCTATCTTTAAAAACAGGTTGCAGACAGAACATTAGCAGCGATGCTGAATGGCTTGACGTCAACTTGGGCCCATTCACCACAGTGGCCAATTACTCAGACCTTAAGGCCTTGAACATCAGCGTGGTAAAATACCTACCTTCTGTTATGTTTCTGTTCTCACACGCCTTTAAGAGAGCCTTCGATTGGCACCGGTACTTGTGATTAGTGTTGGGCAGAAAGCAGAGCGTTGACAGTCATGTGCTATTTCCTTGGTGTTTTGGTCACCTTTAGCTGGCAGCTCTGGATACCCTGTCACCTGATCAAAAAGCAGAGCTGCTGTTGGATCCGTCCAACGGTGCTCTTGAAAATGTGACCGTGGTGAAGGAGGTGTTGAGCAGCATCCTAAAATCCCCAGATGAGAAGGAGCTTGAGAACTTCTTTGAAAAATTCGTGGAGGTCAGCAAGGAGGTGAGTGTTTTTTTTTGCTTTTTTTTTAATGTAACGCTTTTGAACAAGAAGGCCATTCTAGAAGTTCCTATCTTGATGCTAAAAGGGTCTGTTTCCCTCCCTCCCCCAGGAAAACATAACCTACATCACAAATGTGGACGTCCGAGACACAATGCTGAACCTGACTTTGACTGCTCTGGCTCCCAATTTCCCCCTCTTCCAAACGAGTGACTACGAGCTGTGGTTTCAAATCAATCTCGTGGTCCTGCTGGCCAGCTTCCGCCCTTCAGTTCTGGTGGTCATCCCCACCAACCTTACCTGTGACTCTTACAATGCAATGTGAGAAATATGGCTCCTTTTGTTTCATGTTTTTATGCAGTCTTTAGAAATAAGCATTGAAAATCTGCATTTTGTATGTTTCTTTAGATTGAAAGGCCTGAGGACGGCTTTGGCGGATCTCCCATCCGGACTTCAAGTGGAGCTCAACTCCAGCATAGACCAACTTCAGCAGTCACCACCAAAAGGTATGGCATGACCAAAGTAAAAGAAACGAATTCTGACAAAATGTATGTGAATGTAAGCCATATGACAGTGGCCTCCTATTGACAGAAATCTCTCTCTCTCTCTCTCTCTCTCTCTCTCTCTCTCTTTGGCTTCTCTTCAGACTGCACGCCTCCTCGCCCCGTGGGTTTGGTAAGTACTTGATTGTTTTACATGGCTTGTGAGTTGAGTAAAAGCCCACGATAAGCTGCTCATTATTGTTTTCTCTTCTCTTCTTGCTTCATCTTCTCTCGCAATAGTGCAAAGAAACATTAGTAGATGGTAAGTCAGAACACACAGTGGTGGTTTGAGATTGATGGAACTTTGTGGTTTTGAAGTGAACTCATACGATAGCTCGAAAGTTCTCCGTCTGATCTAATTTTTGCTCTTCCTTCACAGAAACGAGTCTGTGTCGAGGTGTTAACGGGTGAGCATCGGATTGGTGTCTACTGAATGCAGAGGTAGGTTGCAGAAAGTGGTGAAAATAGTAATCGTGCTTTTGTGCCTTGCAGTGGTCAACTTGAGGCTCAGCGTTCGTCGGCAAATTTCTCAGCTCAGCTCTGCGACTTCAGCATCTCTGATTATGCCTGCTCTTCCGTAAGTCCTCCATGAGCCGTGCAGCCGCGTGCTTGACTTTGCAAAATGTCCTGTGTCTCTGACTGCCTAAATCTGTCCACCTCTCTCAAGGTTGCATCATCTCTGTCCTCCAATGAGGTCTTCACGCTGCTGACTTGCAAGGCGCCAAGCGCCACGAGTGGCATGGACACAGAGACCTGGAAGCTGTTCTTCCAGAAAGTCGCAGGGGTTCTGGAGGACGCTCTGTCAATGTTCGCCAACAAGGTAGGCGACGCCCTCTTTTTCTGGAACAGAAAATGGCGTGCTGCCTGGAAGCTCTGAGTTGACATGCCCCATTATTTTCACAGACCCTGAGCAACGGTCAGCCTCAGTCCCGTGTTCTCGATGCCATTGGAGAGGTGAAAGTCAACAACTTCAGCGTTGCACAGCTGACAGATGCCAATTTTGTTGCCACCTGGTTCCAGGACAGGCTGAGTCCATTTTTGTCAGCAGTCTCTACGGACTTTCTGTCCTGCATTAGCTCCAAGAACTTCAGTTGCGACACCTACCAAGTTGTGTGAGTATGCTCAGTGCTGTGGAAATCCTCAAGTGGTGTTTAACGGGAGCAAAGTTGGGCAATCCGTAACGTCCTCTGGTCTTTCCTGATTCAGGGTGCGGGCTTTTGGTCGTCAAGCGTCCCTCATGGCAGAGCAGCAAAAACAGGACGTCTTCACTCTTTTCGTCCTTCCCTTCCTGTCGAGAGAGGACCTAACAGGTACTGTTTTGTGCTATCACTGTGTTGAGTTGTCATCTCTCGTGCTGTAGTTCACAAGCTGCGTTCTCCATCTCGGTGTGACGCAGTTATTTCAGCTCGCTCACATTTCACTGGTGTTCTGATGAATTCCCCCAATGCTCTGTGTTCAATCCAGATCCTGGCTGTCTTAACAACACCGTGAGCAGTGCTGACTGGCTTGAGAAGAACTTTGGCAATTTCTTCAGCTATGCTACCTTGGAGGATTTGCAGTCACTGAATGAAAATTTCTCCAGTGTGAGTAACTTTTGGCATGCTCCAGATGCTCATGTGAACTGTCATTATTTTGTTTTCTTTCTTTCTTTCTTCTTTTTTTTTTTTTCTTCAATAAACCGCTTAATCTGTGATAACTTGTGTTGTCCATCATGTGCTTCAGTTTGAATCATTGGCACTGCTGACCCCTACCCAAGTGGCCGAACTCACACTGAGCTCTGGAGTACTGAACAACACCAATCAGATCAGCGCCGTGTTCGACCGACTGGAGGAAGGCGACGCTTTCAAGAACGTAGAGGAGTTTCTGACGGAACTGAGCAATGTTCCTGAGGCAAGTCAATAAGTAAAAGTGTCTGACAGAGATCGCATTGATGCCGTGGAGAATAGCCCAAAGTATGGTTCTCTCTTACGGTATCATTCACAATCCTGGTTTTGTGTTTCTCCAGGTTCCTGATATCCCCCCTGCTGTGAGAGACGTGATGATGAACCGAACCTTCACAATCATCGATTCGAAGATCGGCGAATTTGAGACCCCTGACTGGGTCGGGTGGTTCACTGTGAAGCTCATCCCTATCCTCCCAAGTTTCACTGCAGAAATGCTGGTTACAGTCACAGCTGACATCAACTGCACCAACTACCACGTGATGTGAGTGCCTTAATTTTGAGACAGCAAGTTTGCAGATCTGCAGCAATGCGTCCACATAATCACCGTCTGTGGCTTTCTGTTGCAGCGTTGAAGGACTGGGAAGTGTGTTTCCCAACATGACACTCATCAGGACGCAGGAGATAACAAGAGTTCTGGTGGAGCACCTGAAGGATTTTGCCACCCAATTTAGCAGTCCAGGTAGGCCTTCCAGAAAGTGCTTTAGCGGCATCGCTCTGTTGCCGGAATAGAGCGTGTTGCGGTATATTTTTTTCAGCTGACAGCTCCCCGTAGTTGTCTGTCAACTTCATAACAGTGCAGGGACGCAGACTGATCTTCCTCCACCCCTATCTTTAAAAACAGGTTGCAGACAGAACATTAGCAGCGATGCTGAATGGCTTGACGTCAACTTGGGCCCATTCACCACAGTGGCCAATTACTCAGACCTTAAGGCCTTGAACATCAGCGTGGTAAAATACCTACCTTCTGTTATGTTTCTGTTCTCACACGCCTTTAAGAGAGCCTTCGATTGGCACCGGTACTTGTGATTAGTGTTGGGCAGAAAGCAGAGCGTTGACAGTCATGTGCTATTTCCTTGGTGTTTTGGTCACCTTTAGCTGGCAGCTCTGGATACCCTGTCACCTGATCAAAAAGCAGAGCTGCTGTTGGATCCGTCCAACGGTGCTCTTGAAAATGTGACCGTGGTGAAGGAGGTGTTGAGCAGCATCCTAAAATCCCCAGATGAGAAGGAGCTTGAGAACTTCTTTGAAAAATTCGTGGAGGTCAGCAAGGAGGTGAGTGTTTTTTTTTGCTTTTTTTTTTATGTAACGCTTTTGAACAAGAAGGCCATTCTAGAAGTTCCTATCTTGATGCTAAAAGGGTCTGTTTCCCTCCCTCCCCCAGGAAAACATAACCTACATCACAAATGTGGACGTCCGAGACACAATGCTGAACCTGACTTTGACTGCTCTGGCTCCCAATTTCCCCCTCTTCCAAACGAGTGACTACGAGCTGTGGTTTCAAATCAATCTCGTGGTCCTGCTGGCCAGCTTCCGCCCTTCAGTTCTGGTGGTCATCCCCACCAACCTTACCTGTGACTCTTACAATGCAATGTGAGAAATATGGCTCCTTTTGTTTCATGTTTTTATACAGTCTTTAGAAATAAGCATTGAAAATCTGCATTTTGTATGTTTCTTTAGATTGAAAGGCCTGAGGACGGCTTTGGCGGATCTCCCATCCGGACTTCAAGTGGAGCTCAACTCCAGCATAGACCAACTTCAGCAGTCACCACCAAAAGGTATGGCATGACCAAAGTAAAAGAAACGAATTCTGACAAAATGTATGTGAATGTAAGCCATATGACAGTGGCCTCCTATTGACAGAAATCTCTCTCTCTCTCTCTCTCTCTCTCTCTCTCTCTCTTTGGCTTCTCTTCAGACTGCACGCCTCCTCGCCCCGTGGGTTTGGTAAGTACTTGATTGTTTTACATGGCTTGTGAGTTGAGTAAAAGCCCACGATAAGCTGCTCATTATTGTTTTCTCTTCTCTTCTTGCTTCATCTTCTCTCGCAATAGTGCAAAGAAACATTAGTAGATGGTAAGTCAGAACACACAGTGGTGGTTTGAGATTGATGGAACTTTGTGGTTTTGAAGTGAACTCATACGATAGCTCGAAAGTTCTCCGTCTGATCTAATTTTTGCTCTTCCTTCACAGAAACGAGTCTGTGTCGAGGTGTTAACGGGTGAGCATCGGATTGGTGTCTACTGAATGCAGAGGTAGGTTGCAGAAAGTGGTGAAAATAGTAATCGTGCTTTTGTGCCTTGCAGTGGTCAACTTGAGGCTCAGCGTTCGTCGGCAAATTTCTCAGCTCAGCTCTGCGACTTCAGTATCTCTGATTATGCCTGCTCTTCCGTAAGTCCTCCATGAGCCGTGCAGCCGCGTGCTTGACTTTGCAAAATGTCCTGTGTCTCTGACTGCCTAAATCTGTCCACCTCTCTCAAGGTTGCATCATCTCTGTCCTCCAATGAGGTCTTCACGCTGCTGACTTGCAAGGCGCCAAGCGCCACGAGTGGCATGGACACAGAGACCTGGAAGCTGTTCTTCCAGAAAGTCGCAGGGGTTCTGGAGGACGCTCTGTCAATGTTCGCCAACAAGGTAGGCGACGCCCTCTTTTTCTGGAACAGAAAATGGCGTGCTGCCTGGAAGCTCTGAGTTGACATGCCCCATTATTTTCACAGACCCTGAGCAACGGTCAGCCTCAGTCCCGTGTTCTCGATGCCATTGGAGAGGTGAAAGTCAACAACTTCAGCGTTGCACAGCTGACAGATGCCAATTTTGTTGCCACCTGGTTCCAGGACAGGCTGAGTCCATTTTTGTCAGCAGTCTCTACGGACTTTCTGTCCTGCATTAGCTCCAAGAACTTCAGTTGCGACACCTACCAAGTTGTGTGAGTATGCTCAGTGCTGTGGAAATCCTCAAGTGGTGTTTAACGGGAGCAAAGTTGGGCAATCCGTAACGTCCTCTGGTCTTTCCTGATTCAGGGTGCGGGCTTTTGGTCGTCAAGCGTCCCTCATGGCAGAGCAGCAAAAACAGGACGTCTTCACTCTTTTCGTCCTTCCCTTCCTGTCGAGAGAGGACCTAACAGGTACTGTTTTGTGCTATCACTGTGTTGAGTTGTCATCTCTCGTGCTGTAGTTCACAAGCTGCGTTCTCCATCTCGGTGTGACGCAGTTATTTCAGCTCGCTCACATTTCACTGGTGTTCTGATGAATTCCCCCAATGCTCTGTGTTCAATCCAGATCCTGGCTGTCTTAACAACACCGTGAGCAGTGCTGACTGGCTTGAGAAGAACTTTGGCAATTTCTTCAGCTATGCTACCTTGGAGGATTTGCAGTCACTGAATGAAAATTTCTCCAGTGTGAGTAACTTTTGGCATGCTCCAGATGCTCATGTGAACTGTCATTATTTTGTTTTCTTTCTTTCTTTCTTCTTTTTTTTTTTTTCTTCAATAAACCGCTTAATCTGTGATAACTTGTGTTGTCCATCATGTGCTTCAGTTTGAATCATTGGCACTGCTGACCCCTACCCAAGTGGCCGAACTCACACTGAGCTCTGGAGTACTGAACAACACCAATCAGATCAGCGCCGTGTTCGACCGACTGGAGGAAGGCGACGCTTTCAAGAACGTAGAGGAGTTTCTGACGGAACTGAGCAATGTTCCTGAGGCAAGTCAATAAGTAAAAGTGTCTGACAGAGATCGCATTGATGCCGTGGAGAATAGCCCAAAGTATGGTTCTCTCTTACGGTATCATTCACAATCCTGGTTTTGTGTTTCTCCAGGTTCCTGATATCCCCCCTGCTGTGAGAGACGTGATGATGAACCGAACCTTCACAATCATCGATTCGAAGATCGGCGAATTTGAGACCCCTGACTGGGTCGGGTGGTTCACTGTGAAGCTCATCCCTATCCTCCCAAGTTTCACTGCAGAAATGCTGGTTACAGTCACAGCTGACATCAACTGCACCAACTACCACGTGATGTGAGTGCCTTAATTTTGAGACAGCAAGTTTGCAGATCTGCAGCAATGCGTCCACATAATCACCGTCTGTGGCTTTCTGTTGCAGCGTTGAAGGACTGGGAAGTGTGTTTCCCAACATGACACTCATCAGGACGCAGGAGATAACAAGAGTTCTGGTGGAGCACCTGAAGGATTTTGCCACCCAATTTAGCAGTCCAGGTAGGCCTTCCAGAAAGTGCTTTAGCGGCATCGCTCTGTTGCCGGAATAGAGCGTGTTGCGGTATATTTTTTTCAGCTGACAGCTCCCCGTAGTTGTCTGTCAACTTCATAACAGTGCAGGGACGCAGACTGATCTTCCTCCACCCCTATCTTTAAAAACAGGTTGCAGACAGAACATTAGCAGCGATGCTGAATGGCTTGACGTCAACTTGGGCCCATTCACCACAGTGGCCAATTACTCAGACCTTAAGGCCTTGAACATCAGCGTGGTAAAATACCTACCTTCTGTTATGTTTCTGTTCTCACACGCCTTTAAGAGAGCCTTCGATTGGCACCGGTACTTGTGATTAGTGTTGGGCAGAAAGCAGAGCGTTGACAGTCATGTGCTATTTCCTTGGTGTTTTGGTCACCTTTAGCTGGCAGCTCTGGATACCCTGTCACCTGATCAAAAAGCAGAGCTGCTGTTGGATCCGTCCAACGGTGCTCTTGAAAATGTGACCGTGGTGAAGGAGGTGTTGAGCAGCATCCTAAAATCCCCAGATGAGAAGGAGCTTGAGAACTTCTTTGAAAAATTCGTGGAGGTCAGCAAGGAGGTGAGTGTTTTTTTTTGCTTTTTTTTTTTAATGTAACGCTTTTGAACAAGAAGGCCATTCTAGAAGTTCCTATCTTGATGCTAAAAGGGTCTGTTTCCCTCCCTCCCCCAGGAAAACATAACCTACATCACAAATGTGGACGTCCGAGACACAATGCTGAACCTGACTTTGACTGCTCTGGCTCCCAATTTCCCCCTCTTCCAAACGAGTGACTACGAGCTGTGGTTTCAAATCAATCTCGTGGTCCTGCTGGCCAGCTTCCGCCCTTCAGTTCTGGTGGTCATCCCCACCAACCTTACCTGTGACTCTTACAATGCAATGTGAGAAATATGGCTCCTTTTGTTTCATGTTTTTATGCAGTCTTTAGAAATAAGCATTGAAAATCTGCATTTTGTATGTTTCTTTAGATTGAAAGGCCTGAGGACGGCTTTGGCGGATCTCCCATCCGGACTTCAAGTGGAGCTCAACTCCAGCATAGACCAACTTCAGCAGTCACCACCAAAAGGTATGGCATGACCAAAGTAAAAGAAACGAATTCTGACAAAATGTATGTGAATGTAAGCCATATGACAGTGGCCTCCTATTGACAGAAATCTCTCTCTCTCTCTCTCTCTCTCTCTCTCTCTTTGGCTTCTCTTCAGACTGCACGCCTCCTCGCCCCGTGGGTTTGGTAAGTACTTGATTGTTTTACATGGCTTGTGAGTTGAGTAAAAGCCCACGATAAGCTGCTCATTATTGTTTTCTCTTCTCTTCTTGCTTCATCTTCTCTCGCAATAGTGCAAAGAAACATTAGTAGATGGTAAGTCAGAACACACAGTGGTGGTTTGAGATTGATGGAACTTTGTGGTTTTGAAGTGAACTCATACGATAGCTCGAAAGTTCTCCGTCTGATCTAATTTTTGCTCTTCCTTCACAGAAACGAGTCTGTGTCGAGGTGTTAACGGGTGAGCATCGGATTGGTGTCTACTGAATGCAGAGGTAGGTTGCAGAAAGTGGTGAAAATAGTAATCGTGCTTTTGTGCCTTGCAGTGGTCAACTTGAGGCTCAGCGTTCGTCGGCAAATTTCTCAGCTCAGCTCTGCGACTTCAGCATCTCTGATTATGCCTGCTCTTCCGTAAGTCCTCCATGAGCCGTGCAGCCGCGTGCTTGACTTTGCAAAATGTCCTGTGTCTCTGACTGCCTAAATCTGTCCACCTCTCTCAAGGTTGCATCATCTCTGTCCTCCAATGAGGTCTTCACGCTGCTGACTTGCAAGGCGCCAAGCGCCACGAGTGGCATGGACACAGAGACCTGGAAGCTGTTCTTCCAGAAAGTCGCAGGGGTTCTGGAGGACGCTCTGTCAATGTTCGCCAACAAGGTAGGCGACGCCCTCTTTTTCTGGAACAGAAAATGGCGTGCTGCCTGGAAGCTCTGAGTTGACATGCCCCATTATTTTCACAGACCCTGAGCAACGGTCAGCCTCAGTCCCGTGTTCTCGATGCCATTGGAGAGGTGAAAGTCAACAACTTCAGCGTTGCACAGCTGACAGATGCCAATTTTGTTGCCACCTGGTTCCAGGACAGGCTGAGTCCATTTTTGTCAGCAGTCTCTACGGACTTTCTGTCCTGCATTAGCTCCAAGAACTTCAGTTGCGACACCTACCAAGTTGTGTGAGTATGCTCAGTGCTGTGGAAATCCTCAAGTGGTGTTTAACGGGAGCAAAGTTGGGCAATCCGTAACGTCCTCTGGTCTTTCCTGATTCAGGGTGCGGGCTTTTGGTCGTCAAGCGTCCCTCATGGCAGAGCAGCAAAAACAGGACGTCTTCACTCTTTTCGTCCTTCCCTTCCTGTCGAGAGAGGACCTAACAGGTACTGTTTTGTGCTATCACTGTGTTGAGTTGTCATCTCTCGTGCTGTAGTTCACAAGCTGCGTTCTCCATCTCGGTGTGACGCAGTTATTTCAGCTCGCTCACATTTCACTGGTGTTCTGATGAATTCCCCCAATGCTCTGTGTTCAATCCAGATCCTGGCTGTCTTAACAACACCGTGAGCAGTGCTGACTGGCTTGAGAAGAACTTTGGCAATTTCTTCAGCTATGCTACCTTGGAGGATTTGCAGTCACTGAATGAAAATTTCTCCAGTGTGAGTAACTTTTGGCATGCTCCAGATGCTCATGTGAACTGTCATTATTTTGTTTTCTTTCTTTCTTTCTTCTTTTTTTTTTTTTCTTCAATAAACCGCTTAATCTGTGATAACTTGTGTTGTCCATCATGTGCTTCAGTTTGAATCATTGGCACTGCTGACCCCTACCCAAGTGGCCGAACTCACACTGAGCTCTGGAGTACTGAACAACACCAATCAGATCAGCGCCGTGTTCGACCGACTGGAGGAAGGCGACGCTTTCAAGAACGTAGAGGAGTTTCTGACGGAACTGAGCAATGTTCCTGAGGCAAGTCAATAAGTAAAAGTGTCTGACAGAGATCGCATTGATGCCGTGGAGAATAGCCCAAAGTATGGTTCTCTCTTACGGTATCATTCACAATCCTGGTTTTGTGTTTCTCCAGGTTCCTGATATCCCCCCTGCTGTGAGAGACGTGATGATGAACCGAACCTTCACAATCATCGATTCGAAGATCGGCGAATTTGAGACCCCTGACTGGGTCGGGTGGTTCACTGTGAAGCTCATCCCTATCCTCCCAAGTTTCACTGCAGAAATGCTGGTTACAGTCACAGCTGACATCAACTGCACCAACTACCACGTGATGTGAGTGCCTTAATTTTGAGACAGCAAGTTTGCAGATCTGCAGCAATGCGTCCACATAATCACCGTCTGTGGCTTTCTGTTGCAGCGTTGAAGGACTGGGAAGTGTGTTTCCCAACATGACACTCATCAGGACGCAGGAGATAACAAGAGTTCTGGTGGAGCACCTGAAGGATTTTGCCACCCAATTTAGCAGTCCAGGTAGGCCTTCCAGAAAGTGCTTTAGCGGCATCGCTCTGTTGCCGGAATAGAGCGTGTTGCGGTATATTTTTTTCAGCTGACAGCTCCCCGTAGTTGTCTGTCAACTTCATAACAGTGCAGGGACGCAGACTGATCTTCCTCCACCCCTATCTTTAAAAACAGGTTGCAGACAGAACATTAGCAGCGATGCTGAATGGCTTGACGTCAACTTGGGCCCATTCACCACAGTGGCCAATTACTCAGACCTTAAGGCCTTGAACATCAGCGTGGTAAAATACCTACCTTCTGTTATGTTTCTGTTCTCACACGCCTTTAAGAGAGCCTTCGATTGGCACCGGTACTTGTGATTAGTGTTGGGCAGAAAGCAGAGCGTTGACAGTCATGTGCTATTTCCTTGGTGTTTTGGTCACCTTTAGCTGGCAGCTCTGGATACCCTGTCACCTGATCAAAAAGCAGAGCTGCTGTTGGATCCGTCCAACGGTGCTCTTGAAAATGTGACCGTGGTGAAGGAGGTGTTGAGCAGCATCCTAAAATCCCCAGATGAGAAGGAGCTTGAGAACTTCTTTGAAAAATTCGTGGAGGTCAGCAAGGAGGTGAGTGGTTTTTTTTGCTTTTTTTTTAATGTAACGCTTTTGAACAAGAAGGCCATTCTAGAAGTTCCTATCTTGATGCTAAAAGGGTCTGTTTCCCTCCCTCCCCCAGGAAAACATAACCTACATCACAAATGTGGACGTCCGAGACACAATGCTGAACCTGACTTTGACTGCTCTGGCTCCCAATTTCCCCCTCTTCCAAACGAGTGACTACGAGCTGTGGTTTCAAATCAATCTCGTGGTCCTGCTGGCCAGCTTCCGCCCTTCAGTTCTGGTGGTCATCCCCACCAACCTTACCTGTGACTCTTACAATGCAATGTGAGAAATATGGCTCCTTTTGTTTCATGTTTTTATACAGTCTTTAGAAATAAGCATTGAAAATCTGCATTTTGTATGTTTCTTTAGATTGAAAGGCCTGAGGACGGCTTTGGCGGATCTCCCATCCGGACTTCAAGTGGAGCTCAACTCCAGCATAGACCAACTTCAGCAGTCACCACCAAAAGGTATGGCATGACCAAAGTAAAAGAAACGAATTCTGACAAAATGTATGTGAATGTAAGCCATATGACAGTGGCCTCCTATTGACAGAAATCTCTCTCTCTCTCTCTCTCTCTCTCTCTCTCTCTCTTTGGCTTCTCTTCAGACTGCACGCCTCCTCGCCCCGTGGGTTTGGTAAGTACTTGATTGTTTTACATGGCTTGTGAGTTGAGTAAAAGCCCACGATAAGCTGCTCATTATTGTTTTCTCTTCTCTTCTTGCTTCATCTTCTCTCGCAATAGTGCAAAGAAACATTAGTAGATGGTAAGTCAGAACACACAGTGGTGGTTTGAGATTGATGGAACTTTGTGGTTTTGAAGTGAACTCATACGATAGCTCGAAAGTTCTCCGTCTGATCTAATTTTTGCTCTTCCTTCACAGAAACGAGTCTGTGTCGAGGTGTTAACGGGTGAGCATCGGATTGGTGTCTACTGAATGCAGAGGTAGGTTGCAGAAAGTGGTGAAAATAGTAATCGTGCTTTTGTGCCTTGCAGTGGTCAACTTGAGGCTCAGCGTTCGTCGGCAAATTTCTCAGCTCAGCTCTGCGACTTCAGTATCTCTGATTATGCCTGCTCTTCCGTAAGTCCTCCATGAGCCGTGCAGCCGCGTGCTTGACTTTGCAAAATGTCCTGTGTCTCTGACTGCCTAAATCTGTCCACCTCTCTCAAGGTTGCATCATCTCTGTCCTCCAATGAGGTCTTCACGCTGCTGACTTGCAAGGCGCCAAGCGCCACGAGTGGCATGGACACAGAGACCTGGAAGCTGTTCTTCCAGAAAGTCGCAGGGGTTCTGGAGGACGCTCTGTCAATGTTCGCCAACAAGGTAGGCGACGCCCTCTTTTTCTGGAACAGAAAATGGCGTGCTGCCTGGAAGCTCTGAGTTGACATGCCCCATTATTTTCACAGACCCTGAGCAACGGTCAGCCTCAGTCCCGTGTTCTCGATGCCATTGGAGAGGTGAAAGTCAACAACTTCAGCGTTGCACAGCTGACAGATGCCAATTTTGTTGCCACCTGGTTCCAGGACAGGCTGAGTCCATTTTTGTCAGCAGTCTCTACGGACTTTCTGTCCTGCATTAGCTCCAAGAACTTCAGTTGCGACACCTACCAAGTTGTGTGAGTATGCTCAGTGCTGTGGAAATCCTCAAGTGGTGTTTAACGGGAGCAAAGTTGGGCAATCCGTAACGTCCTCTGGTCTTTCCTGATTCAGGGTGCGGGCTTTTGGTCGTCAAGCGTCCCTCATGGCAGAGCAGCAAAAACAGGACGTCTTCACTCTTTTCGTCCTTCCCTTCCTGTCGAGAGAGGACCTAACAGGTACTGTTTTGTGCTATCACTGTGTTGAGTTGTCATCTCTCGTGCTGTAGTTCACAAGCTGCGTTCTCCATCTCGGTGTGACGCAGTTATTTCAGCTCGCTCACATTTCACTGGTGTTCTGATGAATTCCCCCAATGCTCTGTGTTCAATCCAGATCCTGGCTGTCTTAACAACACCGTGAGCAGTGCTGACTGGCTTGAGAAGAACTTTGGCAATTTCTTCAGCTATGCTACCTTGGAGGATTTGCAGTCACTGAATGAAAATTTCTCCAGTGTGAGTAACTTTTGGCATGCTCCAGATGCTCATGTGAACTGTCATTATTTTGTTTTCTTTCTTTCTTTCTTCTTTTTTTTTTTTTCTTCAATAAACCGCTTAATCTGTGATAACTTGTGTTGTCCATCATGTGCTTCAGTTTGAATCATTGGCACTGCTGACCCCTACCCAAGTGGCCGAACTCACACTGAGCTCTGGAGTACTGAACAACACCAATCAGATCAGCGCCGTGTTCGACCGACTGGAGGAAGGCGACGCTTTCAAGAACGTAGAGGAGTTTCTGACGGAACTGAGCAATGTTCCTGAGGCAAGTCAATAAGTAAAAGTGTCTGACAGAGATCGCATTGATGCCGTGGAGAATAGCCCAAAGTATGGTTCTCTCTTACGGTATCATTCACAATCCTGGTTTTGTGTTTCTCCAGGTTCCTGATATCCCCCCTGCTGTGAGAGACGTGATGATGAACCGAACCTTCACAATCATCGATTCGAAGATCGGCGAATTTGAGACCCCTGACTGGGTCGGGTGGTTCACTGTGAAGCTCATCCCTATCCTCCCAAGTTTCACTGCAGAAATGCTGGTTACAGTCACAGCTGACATCAACTGCACCAACTACCACGTGATGTGAGTGCCTTAATTTTGAGACAGCAAGTTTGCAGATCTGCAGCAATGCGTCCACATAATCACCGTCTGTGGCTTTCTGTTGCAGCGTTGAAGGACTGGGAAGTGTGTTTCCCAACATGACACTCATCAGGACGCAGGAGATAACAAGAGTTCTGGTGGAGCACCTGAAGGATTTTGCCACCCAATTTAGCAGTCCAGGTAGGCCTTCCAGAAAGTGCTTTAGCGGCATCGCTCTGTTGCCGGAATAGAGCGTGTTGCGGTATATTTTTTTCAGCTGACAGCTCCCCGTAGTTGTCTGTCAACTTCATAACAGTGCAGGGACGCAGACTGATCTTCCTCCACCCCTATCTTTAAAAACAGGTTGCAGACAGAACATTAGCAGCGATGCTGAATGGCTTGACGTCAACTTGGGCCCATTCACCACAGTGGCCAATTACTCAGACCTTAAGGCCTTGAACATCAGCGTGGTAAAATACCTACCTTCTGTTATGTTTCTGTTCTCACACGCCTTTAAGAGAGCCTTCGATTGGCACCGGTACTTGTGATTAGTGTTGGGCAGAAAGCAGAGCGTTGACAGTCATGTGCTATTTCCTTGGTGTTTTGGTCACCTTTAGCTGGCAGCTCTGGATACCCTGTCACCTGATCAAAAAGCAGAGCTGCTGTTGGATCCGTCCAACGGTGCTCTTGAAAATGTGACCGTGGTGAAGGAGGTGTTGAGCAGCATCCTAAAATCCCCAGATGAGAAGGAGCTTGAGAACTTCTTTGAAAAATTCGTGGAGGTCAGCAAGGAGGTGAGTGTTTTTTTTTGCTTTTTTTTTTTAATGTAACGCTTTTGAACAAGAAGGCCATTCTAGAAGTTCCTATCTTGATGCTAAAAGGGTCTGTTTCCCTCCCTCCCCCAGGAAAACATAACCTACATCACAAATGTGGACGTCCGAGACACAATGCTGAACCTGACTTTGACTGCTCTGGCTCCCAATTTCCCCCTCTTCCAAACGAGTGACTACGAGCTGTGGTTTCAAATCAATCTCGTGGTCCTGCTGGCCAGCTTCCGCCCTTCAGTTCTGGTGGTCATCCCCACCAACCTTACCTGTGACTCTTACAATGCAATGTGAGAAATATGGCTCCTTTTGTTTCATGTTTTTATGCAGTCTTTAGAAATAAGCATTGAAAATCTGCATTTTGTATGTTTCTTTAGATTGAAAGGCCTGAGGACGGCTTTGGCGGATCTCCCATCCGGACTTCAAGTGGAGCTCAACTCCAGCATAGACCAACTTCAGCAGTCACCACCAAAAGGTATGGCATGACCAAAGTAAAAGAAACGAATTCTGACAAAATGTATGTGAATGTAAGCCATATGACAGTGGCCTCCTATTGACAGAAATCTCTCTCTCTCTCTCTCTCTCTCTCTCTCTCTTTGGCTTCTCTTCAGACTGCACGCCTCCTCGCCCCGTGGGTTTGGTAAGTACTTGATTGTTTTACATGGCTTGTGAGTTGAGTAAAAGCCCACGATAAGCTGCTCATTATTGTTTTCTCTTCTCTTCTTGCTTCATCTTCTCTCGCAATAGTGCAAAGAAACATTAGTAGATGGTAAGTCAGAACACACAGTGGTGGTTTGAGATTGATGGAACTTTGTGGTTTTGAAGTGAACTCATACGATAGCTCGAAAGTTCTCCGTCTGATCTAATTTTTGCTCTTCCTTCACAGAAACGAGTCTGTGTCGAGGTGTTAACGGGTGAGCATCGGATTGGTGTCTACTGAATGCAGAGGTAGGTTGCAGAAAGTGGTGAAAATAGTAATCGTGCTTTTGTGCCTTGCAGTGGTCAACTTGAGGCTCAGCGTTCGTCGGCAAATTTCTCAGCTCAGCTCTGCGACTTCAGCATCTCTGATTATGCCTGCTCTTCCGTAAGTCCTCCATGAGCCGTGCAGCCGCGTGCTTGACTTTGCAAAATGTCCTGTGTCTCTGACTGCCTAAATCTGTCCACCTCTCTCAAGGTTGCATCATCTCTGTCCTCCAATGAGGTCTTCACGCTGCTGACTTGCAAGGCGCCAAGCGCCACGAGTGGCATGGACACAGAGACCTGGAAGCTGTTCTTCCAGAAAGTCGCAGGGGTTCTGGAGGACGCTCTGTCAATGTTCGCCAACAAGGTAGGCGACGCCCTCTTTTTCTGGAACAGAAAATGGCGTGCTGCCTGGAAGCTCTGAGTTGACATGCCCCATTATTTTCACAGACCCTGAGCAACGGTCAGCCTCAGTCCCGTGTTCTCGATGCCATTGGAGAGGTGAAAGTCAACAACTTCAGCGTTGCACAGCTGACAGATGCCAATTTTGTTGCCACCTGGTTCCAGGACAGGCTGAGTCCATTTTTGTCAGCAGTCTCTACGGACTTTCTGTCCTGCATTAGCTCCAAGAACTTCAGTTGCGACACCTACCAAGTTGTGTGAGTATGCTCAGTGCTGTGGAAATCCTCAAGTGGTGTTTAACGGGAGCAAAGTTGGGCAATCCGTAACGTCCTCTGGTCTTTCCTGATTCAGGGTGCGGGCTTTTGGTCGTCAAGCGTCCCTCATGGCAGAGCAGCAAAAACAGGACGTCTTCACTCTTTTCGTCCTTCCCTTCCTGTCGAGAGAGGACCTAACAGGTACTGTTTTGTGCTATCACTGTGTTGAGTTGTCATCTCTCGTGCTGTAGTTCACAAGCTGCGTTCTCCATCTCGGTGTGACGCAGTTATTTCAGCTCGCTCACATTTCACTGGTGTTCTGATGAATTCCCCCAATGCTCTGTGTTCAATCCAGATCCTGGCTGTCTTAACAACACCGTGAGCAGTGCTGACTGGCTTGAGAAGAACTTTGGCAATTTCTTCAGCTATGCTACCTTGGAGGATTTGCAGTCACTGAATGAAAATTTCTCCAGTGTGAGTAACTTTTGGCATGCTCCAGATGCTCATGTGAACTGTCATTATTTTGTTTTCTTTCTTTCTTTCTTCTTTTTTTTTTTTTCTTCAATAAACCGCTTAATCTGTGATAACTTGTGTTGTCCATCATGTGCTTCAGTTTGAATCATTGGCACTGCTGACCCCTACCCAAGTGGCCGAACTCACACTGAGCTCTGGAGTACTGAACAACACCAATCAGATCAGCGCCGTGTTCGACCGACTGGAGGAAGGCGACGCTTTCAAGAACGTAGAGGAGTTTCTGACGGAACTGAGCAATGTTCCTGAGGCAAGTCAATAAGTAAAAGTGTCTGACAGAGATCGCATTGATGCCGTGGAGAATAGCCCAAAGTATGGTTCTCTCTTACGGTATCATTCACAATCCTGGTTTTGTGTTTCTCCAGGTTCCTGATATCCCCCCTGCTGTGAGAGACGTGATGATGAACCGAACCTTCACAATCATCGATTCGAAGATCGGCGAATTTGAGACCCCTGACTGGGTCGGGTGGTTCACTGTGAAGCTCATCCCTATCCTCCCAAGTTTCACTGCAGAAATGCTGGTTACAGTCACAGCTGACATCAACTGCACCAACTACCACGTGATGTGAGTGCCTTAATTTTGAGACAGCAAGTTTGCAGATCTGCAGCAATGCGTCCACATAATCACCGTCTGTGGCTTTCTGTTGCAGCGTTGAAGGACTGGGAAGTGTGTTTCCCAACATGACACTCATCAGGACGCAGGAGATAACAAGAGTTCTGGTGGAGCACCTGAAGGATTTTGCCACCCAATTTAGCAGTCCAGGTAGGCCTTCCAGAAAGTGCTTTAGCGGCATCGCTCTGTTGCCGGAATAGAGCGTGTTGCGGTATATTTTTTTCAGCTGACAGCTCCCCGTAGTTGTCTGTCAACTTCATAACAGTGCAGGGACGCAGACTGATCTTCCTCCACCCCTATCTTTAAAAACAGGTTGCAGACAGAACATTAGCAGCGATGCTGAATGGCTTGACGTCAACTTGGGCCCATTCACCACAGTGGCCAATTACTCAGACCTTAAGGCCTTGAACATCAGCGTGGTAAAATACCTACCTTCTGTTATGTTTCTGTTCTCACACGCCTTTAAGAGAGCCTTCGATTGGCACCGGTACTTGTGATTAGTGTTGGGCAGAAAGCAGAGCGTTGACAGTCATGTGCTATTTCCTTGGTGTTTTGGTCACCTTTAGCTGGCAGCTCTGGATACCCTGTCACCTGATCAAAAAGCAGAGCTGCTGTTGGATCCGTCCAACGGTGCTCTTGAAAATGTGACCGTGGTGAAGGAGGTGTTGAGCAGCATCCTAAAATCCCCAGATGAGAAGGAGCTTGAGAACTTCTTTGAAAAATTCGTGGAGGTCAGCAAGGAGGTGAGTGTTTTTTTTTGCTTTTTTTTTAATGTAACGCTTTTGAACAAGAAGGCCATTCTAGAAGTTCCTATCTTGATGCTAAAAGGGTCTGTTTCCCTCCCTCCCCCAGGAAAACATAACCTACATCACAAATGTGGACGTCCGAGACACAATGCTGAACCTGACTTTGACTGCTCTGGCTCCCAATTTCCCCCTCTTCCAAACGAGTGACTACGAGCTGTGGTTTCAAATCAATCTCGTGGTCCTGCTGGCCAGCTTCCGCCCTTCAGTTCTGGTGGTCATCCCCACCAACCTTACCTGTGACTCTTACAATGCAATGTGAGAAATATGGCTCCTTTTGTTTCATGTTTTTATACAGTCTTTAGAAATAAGCATTGAAAATCTGCATTTTGTATGTTTCTTTAGATTGAAAGGCCTGAGGACGGCTTTGGCGGATCTCCCATCCGGACTTCAAGTGGAGCTCAACTCCAGCATAGACCAACTTCAGCAGTCACCACCAAAAGGTATGGCATGACCAAAGTAAAAGAAACGAATTCTGACAAAATGTATGTGAATGTAAGCCATATGACAGTGGCCTCCTATTGACAGAAATCTCTCTCTCTCTCTCTCTCTCTCTCTCTCTCTCTCTTTGGCTTCTCTTCAGACTGCACGCCTCCTCGCCCCGTGGGTTTGGTAAGTACTTGATTGTTTTACATGGCTTGTGAGTTGAGTAAAAGCCCACGATAAGCTGCTCATTATTGTTTTCTCTTCTCTTCTTGCTTCATCTTCTCTCGCAATAGTGCAAAGAAACATTAGTAGATGGTAAGTCAGAACACACAGTGGTGGTTTGAGATTGATGGAACTTTGTGGTTTTGAAGTGAACTCATACGATAGCTCGAAAGTTCTCCGTCTGATCTAATTTTTGCTCTTCCTTCACAGAAACGAGTCTGTGTCGAGGTGTTAACGGGTGAGCATCGGATTGGTGTCTACTGAATGCAGAGGTAGGTTGCAGAAAGTGGTGAAAATAGTAATCGTGCTTTTGTGCCTTGCAGTGGTCAACTTGAGGCTCAGCGTTCGTCGGCAAATTTCTCAGCTCAGCTCTGCGACTTCAGCATCTCTGATTATGCCTGCTCTTCCGTAAGTCCTCCATGAGCCGTGCAGCCGCGTGCTTGACTTTGCAAAATGTCCTGTGTCTCTGACTGCCTAAATCTGTCCACCTCTCTCAAGGTTGCATCATCTCTGTCCTCCAATGAGGTCTTCACGCTGCTGACTTGCAAGGCGCCAAGCGCCACGAGTGGCATGGACACAGAGACCTGGAAGCTGTTCTTCCAGAAAGTCGCAGGGGTTCTGGAGGACGCTCTGTCAATGTTCGCCAACAAGGTAGGCGACGCCCTCTTTTTCTGGAACAGAAAATGGCGTGCTGCCTGGAAGCTCTGAGTTGACATGCCCCATTATTTTCACAGACCCTGAGCAACGGTCAGCCTCAGTCCCGTGTTCTCGATGCCATTGGAGAGGTGAAAGTCAACAACTTCAGCGTTGCACAGCTGACAGATGCCAATTTTGTTGCCACCTGGTTCCAGGACAGGCTGAGTCCATTTTTGTCAGCAGTCTCTACGGACTTTCTGTCCTGCATTAGCTCCAAGAACTTCAGTTGCGACACCTACCAAGTTGTGTGAGTATGCTCAGTGCTGTGGAAATCCTCAAGTGGTGTTTAACGGGAGCAAAGTTGGGCAATCCGTAACGTCCTCTGGTCTTTCCTGATTCAGGGTGCGGGCTTTTGGTCGTCAAGCGTCCCTCATGGCAGAGCAGCAAAAACAGGACGTCTTCACTCTTTTCGTCCTTCCCTTCCTGTCGAGAGAGGACCTAACAGGTACTGTTTTGTGCTATCACTGTGTTGAGTTGTCATCTCTCGTGCTGTAGTTCACAAGCTGCGTTCTCCATCTCGGTGTGACGCAGTTATTTCAGCTCGCTCACATTTCACTGGTGTTCTGATGAATTCCCCCAATGCTCTGTGTTCAATCCAGATCCTGGCTGTCTTAACAACACCGTGAGCAGTGCTGACTGGCTTGAGAAGAACTTTGGCAATTTCTTCAGCTATGCTACCTTGGAGGATTTGCAGTCACTGAATGAAAATTTCTCCAGTGTGAGTAACTTTTGGCATGCTCCAGATGCTCATGTGAACTGTCATTATTTTGTTTTCTTTCTTTCTTTCTTCTTTTTTTTTTTTTCTTCAATAAACCGCTTAATCTGTGATAACTTGTGTTGTCCATCATGTGCTTCAGTTTGAATCATTGGCACTGCTGACCCCTACCCAAGTGGCCGAACTCACACTGAGCTCTGGAGTACTGAACAACACCAATCAGATCAGCGCCGTGTTCGACCGACTGGAGGAAGGCGACGCTTTCAAGAACGTAGAGGAGTTTCTGACGGAACTGAGCAATGTTCCTGAGGCAAGTCAATAAGTAAAAGTGTCTGACAGAGATCGCATTGATGCCGTGGAGAATAGCCCAAAGTATGGTTCTCTCTTACGGTATCATTCACAATCCTGGTTTTGTGTTTCTCCAGGTTCCTGATATCCCCCCTGCTGTGAGAGACGTGATGATGAACCGAACCTTCACAATCATCGATTCGAAGATCGGCGAATTTGAGACCCCTGACTGGGTCGGGTGGTTCACTGTGAAGCTCATCCCTATCCTCCCAAGTTTCACTGCAGAAATGCTGGTTACAGTCACAGCTGACATCAACTGCACCAACTACCACGTGATGTGAGTGCCTTAATTTTGAGACAGCAAGTTTGCAGATCTGCAGCAATGCGTCCACATAATCACCGTCTGTGGCTTTCTGTTGCAGCGTTGAAGGACTGGGAAGTGTGTTTCCCAACATGACACTCATCAGGACGCAGGAGATAACAAGAGTTCTGGTGGAGCACCTGAAGGATTTTGCCACCCAATTTAGCAGTCCAGGTAGGCCTTCCAGAAAGTGCTTTAGCGGCATCGCTCTGTTGCCGGAATAGAGCGTGTTGCGGTATATTTTTTTCAGCTGACAGCTCCCCGTAGTTGTCTGTCAACTTCATAACAGTGCAGGGACGCAGACTGATCTTCCTCCACCCCTATCTTTAAAAACAGGTTGCAGACAGAACATTAGCAGCGATGCTGAATGGCTTGACGTCAACTTGGGCCCATTCACCACAGTGGCCAATTACTCAGACCTTAAGGCCTTGAACATCAGCGTGGTAAAATACCTACCTTCTGTTATGTTTCTGTTCTCACACGCCTTTAAGAGAGCCTTCGATTGGCACCGGTACTTGTGATTAGTGTTGGGCAGAAAGCAGAGCGTTGACAGTCATGTGCTATTTCCTTGGTGTTTTGGTCACCTTTAGCTGGCAGCTCTGGATACCCTGTCACCTGATCAAAAAGCAGAGCTGCTGTTGGATCCGTCCAACGGTGCTCTTGAAAATGTGACCGTGGTGAAGGAGGTGTTGAGCAGCATCCTAAAATCCCCAGATGAGAAGGAGCTTGAGAACTTCTTTGAAAAATTCGTGGAGGTCAGCAAGGAGGTGAGTGTTTTTTTTTGCTTTTTTTTTAATGTAACGCTTTTGAACAAGAAGGCCATTCTAGAAGTTCCTATCTTGATGCTAAAAGGGTCTGTTTCCCTCCCTCCCCCAGGAAAACATAACCTACATCACAAATGTGGACGTCCGAGACACAATGCTGAACCTGACTTTGACTGCTCTGGCTCCCAATTTCCCCCTCTTCCAAACGAGTGACTACGAGCTGTGGTTTCAAATCAATCTCGTGGTCCTGCTGGCCAGCTTCCGCCCTTCAGTTCTGGTGGTCATCCCCACCAACCTTACCTGTGACTCTTACAATGCAATGTGAGAAATATGGCTCCTTTTGTTTCATGTTTTTATGCAGTCTTTAGAAATAAGCATTGAAAATCTGCATTTTGTATGTTTCTTTAGATTGAAAGGCCTGAGGACGGCTTTGGCGGATCTCCCATCCGGACTTCAAGTGGAGCTCAACTCCAGCATAGACCAACTTCAGCAGTCACCACCAAAAGGTATGGCATGACCAAAGTAAAAGAAACGAATTCTGACAAAATGTATGTGAATGTAAGCCATATGACAGTGGCCTCCTATTGACAGAAATCTCTCTCTCTCTCTCTCTCTCTCTCTCTCTCTTTGGCTTCTCTTCAGACTGCACGCCTCCTCGCCCCGTGGGTTTGGTAAGTACTTGAT
Organism: Zacco platypus; assembly: GCA_038088235.1. Taxonomy (NCBI): domain Eukaryota; kingdom Metazoa; phylum Chordata; class Actinopteri; order Cypriniformes; family Xenocyprididae; genus Zacco; species Zacco platypus. The sequence continues at coordinate 42,223,170 of CM076084.1, read as the reverse complement.
TGTTTTACATGGCTTGTGAGTTGAGTAAAAGCCCACGATAAGCTGCTCATTATTGTTTTCTCTTCTCTTCTTGCTTCATCTTCTCTCGCAATAGTGCAAAGAAACATTAGTAGATGGTAAGTCAGAACACACAGTGGTGGTTTGAGATTGATGGAACTTTGTGGTTTTGAAGTGAACTCATACGATAGCTCGAAAGTTCTCCGTCTGATCTAATTTTTGCTCTTCCTTCACAGAAACGAGTCTGTGTCGAGGTGTTAACGGGTGAGCATCGGATTGGTGTCTACTGAATGCAGAGGTAGGTTGCAGAAAGTGGTGAAAATAGTAATCGTGCTTTTGTGCCTTGCAGTGGTCAACTTGAGGCTCAGCGTTCGTCGGCAAATTTCTCAGCTCAGCTCTGCGACTTCAGCATCTCTGATTATGCCTGCTCTTCCGTAAGTCCTCCATGAGCCGTGCAGCCGCGTGCTTGACTTTGCAAAATGTCCTGTGTCTCTGACTGCCTAAATCTGTCCACCTCTCTCAAGGTTGCATCATCTCTGTCCTCCAATGAGGTCTTCACGCTGCTGACTTGCAAGGCGCCAAGCGCCACGAGTGGCATGGACACAGAGACCTGGAAGCTGTTCTTCCAGAAAGTCGCAGGGGTTCTGGAGGACGCTCTGTCAATGTTCGCCAACAAGGTAGGCGACGCCCTCTTTTTCTGGAACAGAAAATGGCGTGCTGCCTGGAAGCTCTGAGTTGACATGCCCCATTATTTTCACAGACCCTGAGCAACGGTCAGCCTCAGTCCCGTGTTCTCGATGCCATTGGAGAGGTGAAAGTCAACAACTTCAGCGTTGCACAGCTGACAGATGCCAATTTTGTTGCCACCTGGTTCCAGGACAGGCTGAGTCCATTTTTGTCAGCAGTCTCTACGGACTTTCTGTCCTGCATTAGCTCCAAGAACTTCAGTTGCGACACCTACCAAGTTGTGTGAGTATGCTCAGTGCTGTGGAAATCCTCAAGTGGTGTTTAACGGGAGCAAAGTTGGGCAATCCGTAACGTCCTCTGGTCTTTCCTGATTCAGGGTGCGGGCTTTTGGTCGTCAAGCGTCCCTCATGGCAGAGCAGCAAAAACAGGACGTCTTCACTCTTTTCGTCCTTCCCTTCCTGTCGAGAGAGGACCTAACAGGTACTGTTTTGTGCTATCACTGTGTTGAGTTGTCATCTCTCGTGCTGTAGTTCACAAGCTGCGTTCTCCATCTCGGTGTGACGCAGTTATTTCAGCTCGCTCACATTTCACTGGTGTTCTGATGAATTCCCCCAATGCTCTGTGTTCAATCCAGATCCTGGCTGTCTTAACAACACCGTGAGCAGTGCTGACTGGCTTGAGAAGAACTTTGGCAATTTCTTCAGCTATGCTACCTTGGAGGATTTGCAGTCACTGAATGAAAATTTCTCCAGTGTGAGTAACTTTTGGCATGCTCCAGATGCTCATGTGAACTGTCATTATTTTGTTTTCTTTCTTTCTTTCTTCTTTTTTTTTTTTTCTTCAATAAACCGCTTAATCTGTGATAACTTGTGTTGTCCATCATGTGCTTCAGTTTGAATCATTGGCACTGCTGACCCCTACCCAAGTGGCCGAACTCACACTGAGCTCTGGAGTACTGAACAACACCAATCAGATCAGCGCCGTGTTCGACCGACTGGAGGAAGGCGACGCTTTCAAGAACGTAGAGGAGTTTCTGACGGAACTGAGCAATGTTCCTGAGGCAAGTCAATAAGTAAAAGTGTCTGACAGAGATCGCATTGATGCCGTGGAGAATAGCCCAAAGTATGGTTCTCTCTTACGGTATCATTCACAATCCTGGTTTTGTGTTTCTCCAGGTTCCTGATATCCCCCCTGCTGTGAGAGACGTGATGATGAACCGAACCTTCACAATCATCGATTCGAAGATCGGCGAATTTGAGACCCCTGACTGGGTCGGGTGGTTCACTGTGAAGCTCATCCCTATCCTCCCAAGTTTCACTGCAGAAATGCTGGTTACAGTCACAGCTGACATCAACTGCACCAACTACCACGTGATGTGAGTGCCTTAATTTTGAGACAGCAAGTTTGCAGATCTGCAGCAATGCGTCCACATAATCACCGTCTGTGGCTTTCTGTTGCAGCGTTGAAGGACTGGGAAGTGTGTTTCCCAACATGACACTCATCAGGACGCAGGAGATAACAAGAGTTCTGGTGGAGCACCTGAAGGATTTTGCCACCCAATTTAGCAGTCCAGGTAGGCCTTCCAGAAAGTGCTTTAGCGGCATCGCTCTGTTGCCGGAATAGAGCGTGTTGCGGTATATTTTTTTCAGCTGACAGCTCCCCGTAGTTGTCTGTCAACTTCATAACAGTGCAGGGACGCAGACTGATCTTCCTCCACCCCTATCTTTAAAAACAGGTTGCAGACAGAACATTAGCAGCGATGCTGAATGGCTTGACGTCAACTTGGGCCCATTCACCACAGTGGCCAATTACTCAGACCTTAAGGCCTTGAACATCAGCGTGGTAAAATACCTACCTTCTGTTATGTTTCTGTTCTCACACGCCTTTAAGAGAGCCTTCGATTGGCACCGGTACTTGTGATTAGTGTTGGGCAGAAAGCAGAGCGTTGACAGTCATGTGCTATTTCCTTGGTGTTTTGGTCACCTTTAGCTGGCAGCTCTGGATACCCTGTCACCTGATCAAAAAGCAGAGCTGCTGTTGGATCCGTCCAACGGTGCTCTTGAAAATGTGACCGTGGTGAAGGAGGTGTTGAGCAGCATCCTAAAATCCCCAGATGAGAAGGAGCTTGAGAACTTCTTTGAAAAATTCGTGGAGGTCAGCAAGGAGGTGAGTGGTTTTTTTTGCTTTTTTTTTAATGTAACGCTTTTGAACAAGAAGGCCATTCTAGAAGTTCCTATCTTGATGCTAAAAGGGTCTGTTTCCCTCCCTCCCCCAGGAAAACATAACCTACATCACAAATGTGGACGTCCGAGACACAATGCTGAACCTGACTTTGACTGCTCTGGCTCCCAATTTCCCCCTCTTCCAAACGAGTGACTACGAGCTGTGGTTTCAAATCAATCTCGTGGTCCTGCTGGCCAGCTTCCGCCCTTCAGTTCTGGTGGTCATCCCCACCAACCTTACCTGTGACTCTTACAATGCAATGTGAGAAATATGGCTCCTTTTGTTTCATGTTTTTATACAGTCTTTAGAAATAAGCATTGAAAATCTGCATTTTGTATGTTTCTTTAGATTGAAAGGCCTGAGGACGGCTTTGGCGGATCTCCCATCCGGACTTCAAGTGGAGCTCAACTCCAGCATAGACCAACTTCAGCAGTCACCACCAAAAGGTATGGCATGACCAAAGTAAAAGAAACGAATTCTGACAAAATGTATGTGAATGTAAGCCATATGACAGTGGCCTCCTATTGACAGAAATCTCTCTCTCTCTCTCTCTCTCTCTCTCTCTCTCTCTTTGGCTTCTCTTCAGACTGCACGCCTCCTCGCCCCGTGGGTTTGGTAAGTACTTGATTGTTTTACATGGCTTGTGAGTTGAGTAAAAGCCCACGATAAGCTGCTCATTATTGTTTTCTCTTCTCTTCTTGCTTCATCTTCTCTCGCAATAGTGCAAAGAAACATTAGTAGATGGTAAGTCAGAACACACAGTGGTGGTTTGAGATTGATGGAACTTTGTGGTTTTGAAGTGAACTCATACGATAGCTCGAAAGTTCTCCGTCTGATCTAATTTTTGCTCTTCCTTCACAGAAACGAGTCTGTGTCGAGGTGTTAACGGGTGAGCATCGGATTGGTGTCTACTGAATGCAGAGGTAGGTTGCAGAAAGTGGTGAAAATAGTAATCGTGCTTTTGTGCCTTGCAGTGGTCAACTTGAGGCTCAGCGTTCGTCGGCAAATTTCTCAGCTCAGCTCTGCGACTTCAGTATCTCTGATTATGCCTGCTCTTCCGTAAGTCCTCCATGAGCCGTGCAGCCGCGTGCTTGACTTTGCAAAATGTCCTGTGTCTCTGACTGCCTAAATCTGTCCACCTCTCTCAAGGTTGCATCATCTCTGTCCTCCAATGAGGTCTTCACGCTGCTGACTTGCAAGGCGCCAAGCGCCACGAGTGGCATGGACACAGAGACCTGGAAGCTGTTCTTCCAGAAAGTCGCAGGGGTTCTGGAGGACGCTCTGTCAATGTTCGCCAACAAGGTAGGCGACGCCCTCTTTTTCTGGAACAGAAAATGGCGTGCTGCCTGGAAGCTCTGAGTTGACATGCCCCATTATTTTCACAGACCCTGAGCAACGGTCAGCCTCAGTCCCGTGTTCTCGATGCCATTGGAGAGGTGAAAGTCAACAACTTCAGCGTTGCACAGCTGACAGATGCCAATTTTGTTGCCACCTGGTTCCAGGACAGGCTGAGTCCATTTTTGTCAGCAGTCTCTACGGACTTTCTGTCCTGCATTAGCTCCAAGAACTTCAGTTGCGACACCTACCAAGTTGTGTGAGTATGCTCAGTGCTGTGGAAATCCTCAAGTGGTGTTTAACGGGAGCAAAGTTGGGCAATCCGTAACGTCCTCTGGTCTTTCCTGATTCAGGGTGCGGGCTTTTGGTCGTCAAGCGTCCCTCATGGCAGAGCAGCAAAAACAGGACGTCTTCACTCTTTTCGTCCTTCCCTTCCTGTCGAGAGAGGACCTAACAGGTACTGTTTTGTGCTATCACTGTGTTGAGTTGTCATCTCTCGTGCTGTAGTTCACAAGCTGCGTTCTCCATCTCGGTGTGACGCAGTTATTTCAGCTCGCTCACATTTCACTGGTGTTCTGATGAATTCCCCCAATGCTCTGTGTTCAATCCAGATCCTGGCTGTCTTAACAACACCGTGAGCAGTGCTGACTGGCTTGAGAAGAACTTTGGCAATTTCTTCAGCTATGCTACCTTGGAGGATTTGCAGTCACTGAATGAAAATTTCTCCAGTGTGAGTAACTTTTGGCATGCTCCAGATGCTCATGTGAACTGTCATTATTTTGTTTTCTTTCTTTCTTTCTTCTTTTTTTTTTTTTCTTCAATAAACCGCTTAATCTGTGATAACTTGTGTTGTCCATCATGTGCTTCAGTTTGAATCATTGGCACTGCTGACCCCTACCCAAGTGGCCGAACTCACACTGAGCTCTGGAGTACTGAACAACACCAATCAGATCAGCGCCGTGTTCGACCGACTGGAGGAAGGCGACGCTTTCAAGAACGTAGAGGAGTTTCTGACGGAACTGAGCAATGTTCCTGAGGCAAGTCAATAAGTAAAAGTGTCTGACAGAGATCGCATTGATGCCGTGGAGAATAGCCCAAAGTATGGTTCTCTCTTACGGTATCATTCACAATCCTGGTTTTGTGTTTCTCCAGGTTCCTGATATCCCCCCTGCTGTGAGAGACGTGATGATGAACCGAACCTTCACAATCATCGATTCGAAGATCGGCGAATTTGAGACCCCTGACTGGGTCGGGTGGTTCACTGTGAAGCTCATCCCTATCCTCCCAAGTTTCACTGCAGAAATGCTGGTTACAGTCACAGCTGACATCAACTGCACCAACTACCACGTGATGTGAGTGCCTTAATTTTGAGACAGCAAGTTTGCAGATCTGCAGCAATGCGTCCACATAATCACCGTCTGTGGCTTTCTGTTGCAGCGTTGAAGGACTGGGAAGTGTGTTTCCCAACATGACACTCATCAGGACGCAGGAGATAACAAGAGTTCTGGTGGAGCACCTGAAGGATTTTGCCACCCAATTTAGCAGTCCAGGTAGGCCTTCCAGAAAGTGCTTTAGCGGCATCGCTCTGTTGCCGGAATAGAGCGTGTTGCGGTATATTTTTTTCAGCTGACAGCTCCCCGTAGTTGTCTGTCAACTTCATAACAGTGCAGGGACGCAGACTGATCTTCCTCCACCCCTATCTTTAAAAACAGGTTGCAGACAGAACATTAGCAGCGATGCTGAATGGCTTGACGTCAACTTGGGCCCATTCACCACAGTGGCCAATTACTCAGACCTTAAGGCCTTGAACATCAGCGTGGTAAAATACCTACCTTCTGTTATGTTTCTGTTCTCACACGCCTTTAAGAGAGCCTTCGATTGGCACCGGTACTTGTGATTAGTGTTGGGCAGAAAGCAGAGCGTTGACAGTCATGTGCTATTTCCTTGGTGTTTTGGTCACCTTTAGCTGGCAGCTCTGGATACCCTGTCACCTGATCAAAAAGCAGAGCTGCTGTTGGATCCGTCCAACGGTGCTCTTGAAAATGTGACCGTGGTGAAGGAGGTGTTGAGCAGCATCCTAAAATCCCCAGATGAGAAGGAGCTTGAGAACTTCTTTGAAAAATTCGTGGAGGTCAGCAAGGAGGTGAGTGTTTTTTTTTGCTTTTTTTTTAATGTAACGCTTTTGAACAAGAAGGCCATTCTAGAAGTTCCTATCTTGATGCTAAAAGGGTCTGTTTCCCTCCCTCCCCCAGGAAAACATAACCTACATCACAAATGTGGACGTCCGAGACACAATGCTGAACCTGACTTTGACTGCTCTGGCTCCCAATTTCCCCCTCTTCCAAACGAGTGACTACGAGCTGTGGTTTCAAATCAATCTCGTGGTCCTGCTGGCCAGCTTCCGCCCTTCAGTTCTGGTGGTCATCCCCACCAACCTTACCTGTGACTCTTACAATGCAATGTGAGAAATATGGCTCCTTTTGTTTCATGTTTTTATGCAGTCTTTAGAAATAAGCATTGAAAATCTGCATTTTGTATGTTTCTTTAGATTGAAAGGCCTGAGGACGGCTTTGGCGGATCTCCCATCCGGACTTCAAGTGGAGCTCAACTCCAGCATAGACCAACTTCAGCAGTCACCACCAAAAGGTATGGCATGACCAAAGTAAAAGAAACGAATTCTGACAAAATGTATGTGAATGTAAGCCATATGACAGTGGCCTCCTATTGACAGAAATCTCTCTCTCTCTCTCTCTCTCTCTCTCTCTCTTTGGCTTCTCTTCAGACTGCACGCCTCCTCGCCCCGTGGGTTTGGTAAGTACTTGATTGTTTTACATGGCTTGTGAGTTGAGTAAAAGCCCACGATAAGCTGCTCATTATTGTTTTCTCTTCTCTTCTTGCTTCATCTTCTCTCGCAATAGTGCAAAGAAACATTAGTAGATGGTAAGTCAGAACACACAGTGGTGGTTTGAGATTGATGGAACTTTGTGGTTTTGAAGTGAACTCATACGATAGCTCGAAAGTTCTCCGTCTGATCTAATTTTTGCTCTTCCTTCACAGAAACGAGTCTGTGTCGAGGTGTTAACGGGTGAGCATCGGATTGGTGTCTACTGAATGCAGAGGTAGGTTGCAGAAAGTGGTGAAAATAGTAATCGTGCTTTTGTGCCTTGCAGTGGTCAACTTGAGGCTCAGCGTTCGTCGGCAAATTTCTCAGCTCAGCTCTGCGACTTCAGCATCTCTGATTATGCCTGCTCTTCCGTAAGTCCTCCATGAGCCGTGCAGCCGCGTGCTTGACTTTGCAAAATGTCCTGTGTCTCTGACTGCCTAAATCTGTCCACCTCTCTCAAGGTTGCATCATCTCTGTCCTCCAATGAGGTCTTCACGCTGCTGACTTGCAAGGCGCCAAGCGCCACGAGTGGCATGGACACAGAGACCTGGAAGCTGTTCTTCCAGAAAGTCGCAGGGGTTCTGGAGGACGCTCTGTCAATGTTCGCCAACAAGGTAGGCGACGCCCTCTTTTTCTGGAACAGAAAATGGCGTGCTGCCTGGAAGCTCTGAGTTGACATGCCCCATTATTTTCACAGACCCTGAGCAACGGTCAGCCTCAGTCCCGTGTTCTCGATGCCATTGGAGAGGTGAAAGTCAACAACTTCAGCGTTGCACAGCTGACAGATGCCAATTTTGTTGCCACCTGGTTCCAGGACAGGCTGAGTCCATTTTTGTCAGCAGTCTCTACGGACTTTCTGTCCTGCATTAGCTCCAAGAACTTCAGTTGCGACACCTACCAAGTTGTGTGAGTATGCTCAGTGCTGTGGAAATCCTCAAGTGGTGTTTAACGGGAGCAAAGTTGGGCAATCCGTAACGTCCTCTGGTCTTTCCTGATTCAGGGTGCGGGCTTTTGGTCGTCAAGCGTCCCTCATGGCAGAGCAGCAAAAACAGGACGTCTTCACTCTTTTCGTCCTTCCCTTCCTGTCGAGAGAGGACCTAACAGGTACTGTTTTGTGCTATCACTGTGTTGAGTTGTCATCTCTCGTGCTGTAGTTCACAAGCTGCGTTCTCCATCTCGGTGTGACGCAGTTATTTCAGCTCGCTCACATTTCACTGGTGTTCTGATGAATTCCCCCAATGCTCTGTGTTCAATCCAGATCCTGGCTGTCTTAACAACACCGTGAGCAGTGCTGACTGGCTTGAGAAGAACTTTGGCAATTTCTTCAGCTATGCTACCTTGGAGGATTTGCAGTCACTGAATGAAAATTTCTCCAGTGTGAGTAACTTTTGGCATGCTCCAGATGCTCATGTGAACTGTCATTATTTTGTTTTCTTTCTTTCTTTCTTCTTTTTTTTTTTTTCTTCAATAAACCGCTTAATCTGTGATAACTTGTGTTGTCCATCATGTGCTTCAGTTTGAATCATTGGCACTGCTGACCCCTACCCAAGTGGCCGAACTCACACTGAGCTCTGGAGTACTGAACAACACCAATCAGATCAGCGCCGTGTTCGACCGACTGGAGGAAGGCGACGCTTTCAAGAACGTAGAGGAGTTTCTGACGGAACTGAGCAATGTTCCTGAGGCAAGTCAATAAGTAAAAGTGTCTGACAGAGATCGCATTGATGCCGTGGAGAATAGCCCAAAGTATGGTTCTCTCTTACGGTATCATTCACAATCCTGGTTTTGTGTTTCTCCAGGTTCCTGATATCCCCCCTGCTGTGAGAGACGTGATGATGAACCGAACCTTCACAATCATCGATTCGAAGATCGGCGAATTTGAGACCCCTGACTGGGTCGGGTGGTTCACTGTGAAGCTCATCCCTATCCTCCCAAGTTTCACTGCAGAAATGCTGGTTACAGTCACAGCTGACATCAACTGCACCAACTACCACGTGATGTGAGTGCCTTAATTTTGAGACAGCAAGTTTGCAGATCTGCAGCAATGCGTCCACATAATCACCGTCTGTGGCTTTCTGTTGCAGCGTTGAAGGACTGGGAAGTGTGTTTCCCAACATGACACTCATCAGGACGCAGGAGATAACAAGAGTTCTGGTGGAGCACCTGAAGGATTTTGCCACCCAATTTAGCAGTCCAGGTAGGCCTTCCAGAAAGTGCTTTAGCGGCATCGCTCTGTTGCCGGAATAGAGCGTGTTGCGGTATATTTTTTTCAGCTGACAGCTCCCCGTAGTTGTCTGTCAACTTCATAACAGTGCAGGGACGCAGACTGATCTTCCTCCACCCCTATCTTTAAAAACAGGTTGCAGACAGAACATTAGCAGCGATGCTGAATGGCTTGACGTCAACTTGGGCCCATTCACCACAGTGGCCAATTACTCAGACCTTAAGGCCTTGAACATCAGCGTGGTAAAATACCTACCTTCTGTTATGTTTCTGTTCTCACACGCCTTTAAGAGAGCCTTCGATTGGCACCGGTACTTGTGATTAGTGTTGGGCAGAAAGCAGAGCGTTGACAGTCATGTGCTATTTCCTTGGTGTTTTGGTCACCTTTAGCTGGCAGCTCTGGATACCCTGTCACCTGATCAAAAAGCAGAGCTGCTGTTGGATCCGTCCAACGGTGCTCTTGAAAATGTGACCGTGGTGAAGGAGGTGTTGAGCAGCATCCTAAAATCCCCAGATGAGAAGGAGCTTGAGAACTTCTTTGAAAAATTCGTGGAGGTCAGCAAGGAGGTGAGTGTTTTTTTTTGCTTTTTTTTTAATGTAACGCTTTTGAACAAGAAGGCCATTCTAGAAGTTCCTATCTTGATGCTAAAAGGGTCTGTTTCCCTCCCTCCCCCAGGAAAACATAACCTACATCACAAATGTGGACGTCCGAGACACAATGCTGAACCTGACTTTGACTGCTCTGGCTCCCAATTTCCCCCTCTTCCAAACGAGTGACTACGAGCTGTGGTTTCAAATCAATCTCGTGGTCCTGCTGGCCAGCTTCCGCCCTTCAGTTCTGGTGGTCATCCCCACCAACCTTACCTGTGACTCTTACAATGCAATGTGAGAAATATGGCTCCTTTTGTTTCATGTTTTTATGCAGTCTTTAGAAATAAGCATTGAAAATCTGCATTTTGTATGTTTCTTTAGATTGAAAGGCCTGAGGACGGCTTTGGCGGATCTCCCATCCGGACTTCAAGTGGAGCTCAACTCCAGCATAGACCAACTTCAGCAGTCACCACCAAAAGGTATGGCATGACCAAAGTAAAAGAAACGAATTCTGACAAAATGTATGTGAATGTAAGCCATATGACAGTGGCCTCCTATTGACAGAAATCTCTCTCTCTCTCTCTCTCTCTCTCTCTTTGGCTTCTCTTCAGACTGCACGCCTCCTCGTCCCGTGGGTTTGGTAAGTACTTGATTGTTTTACATGGCTTGTGAGTTGAGTAAAAGCCCACGATAAGCTGCTCATTATTGTTTTCTCTTCTCTTCTTGCTTCATCTTCTCTCGCAATAGTGCAAAGAAACATTAGTAGATGGTAAGTCAGAACACACAGTGGTGGTTTGAGATTGATGGAACTTTGTGGTTTTGAAGTGAACTCATACGATAGCTCGAAAGTTCTCCGTCTGATCTAATTTTTGCTCTTCCTTCACAGAAACGAGTCTGTGTCGAGGTGTTAACGGGTGAGCATCGGATTGGTGTCTACTGAATGCAGAGGTAGGTTGCAGAAAGTGGTGAAAATAGTAATCGTGCTTTTGTGCCTTGCAGTGGTCAACTTGAGGCTCAGCGTTCGTCGGCAAATTTCTCAGCTCAGCTCTGCGACTTCAGTATCTCTGATTATGCCTGCTCTTCCGTAAGTCCTCCATGAGCCGTGCAGCCGCGTGCTTGACTTTGCAAAATGTCCTGTGTCTCTGACTGCCTAAATCTGTCCACCTCTCTCAAGGTTGCATCATCTCTGTCCTCCAATGAGGTCTTCACGCTGCTGACTTGCAAGGCGCCAAGCGCCACGAGTGGCATGGACACAGAGACCTGGAAGCTGTTCTTCCAGAAAGTCGCAGGGGTTCTGGAGGACGCTCTGTCAATGTTCGCCAACAAGGTAGGCGACGCCCTCTTTTTCTGGAACAGAAAATGGCGTGCTGCCTGGAAGCTCTGAGTTGACATGCCCCATTATTTTCACAGACCCTGAGCAACGGTCAGCCTCAGTCCCGTGTTCTCGATGCCATTGGAGAGGTGAAAGTCAACAACTTCAGCGTTGCACAGCTGACAGATGCCAATTTTGTTGCCACCTGGTTCCAGGACAGGCTGAGTCCATTTTTGTCAGCAGTCTCTACGGACTTTCTGTCCTGCATTAGCTCCAAGAACTTCAGTTGCGACACCTACCAAGTTGTGTGAGTATGCTCAGTGCTGTGGAAATCCTCAAGTGGTGTTTAACGGGAGCAAAGTTGGGCAATCCGTAACGTCCTCTGGTCTTTCCTGATTCAGGGTGCGGGCTTTTGGTCGTCAAGCGTCCCTCATGGCAGAGCAGCAAAAACAGGACGTCTTCACTCTTTTCGTCCTTCCCTTCCTGTCGAGAGAGGACCTAACAGGTACTGTTTTGTGCTATCACTGTGTTGAGTTGTCATCTCTCGTGCTGTAGTTCACAAGCTGCGTTCTCCATCTCGGTGTGACGCAGTTATTTCAGCTCGCTCACATTTCACTGGTGTTCTGATGAATTCCCCCAATGCTCTGTGTTCAATCCAGATCCTGGCTGTCTTAACAACACCGTGAGCAGTGCTGACTGGCTTGAGAAGAACTTTGGCAATTTCTTCAGCTATGCTACCTTGGAGGATTTGCAGTCACTGAATGAAAATTTCTCCAGTGTGAGTAACTTTTGGCATGCTCCAGATGCTCATGTGAACTGTCATTATTTTGTTTTCTTTCTTTCTTTCTTCTTTTTTTTTTTTTCTTCAATAAACCGCTTAATCTGTGATAACTTGTGTTGTCCATCATGTGCTTCAGTTTGAATCATTGGCACTGCTGACCCCTACCCAAGTGGCCGAACTCACACTGAGCTCTGGAGTACTGAACAACACCAATCAGATCAGCGCCGTGTTCGACCGACTGGAAGAAGGCGACGCTTTCAAGAACGTAGAGGAGTTTCTGACGGAACTGAGCAATGTTCCTGAGGCAAGTCAATAAGTAAAAGTGTCTGACAGAGATCGCATTGATGCCGTGGAGAATAGCCCAAAGTATGGTTCTCTCTTACGGTATCATTCACAATCCTGGTTTTGTGTTTCTCCAGGTTCCTGATATCCCCCCTGCTGTGAGGGACGTGATGATGAACCGAACCTTCACAATCATCGATTCGAAGATCGGCGAATTTGAGACCCCTGACTGGGTCGGGTGGTTCACTGTGAAGCTCATCCCTATCCTCCCAAGTTTCACTGCAGAAATGCTGGTTACAGTCACAGCTGACATCAACTGCACCAACTACCACGTGATGTGAGTGCCTTAATTTTGAGACAGCAAGTTTGCAGATCTGCAGCAATGCGTCCACATAATCACCGTCTGTGGCTTTCTGTTGCAGCGTTGAAGGACTGGGAAGTGTGTTTCCCAACATGACACTCATCAGGACGCAGGAGATAACAAGAGTTCTGGTGGAGCACCTGAAGGATTTTGCCACCCAATTTAGCAGTCCAGGTAGGCCTTCCAGAAAGTGCTTTAGCGGCATCGCTCTGTTGCCGGAATAGAGCGTGTTGCGGTATATTTTTTTCAGCTGACAGCTCCCCGTAGTTGTCTGTCAACTTCATAACAGTGCAGGGACGCAGACTGATCTTCCTCCACCCCTATCTTTAAAAACAGGTTGCAGACAGAACATTAGCAGCGATGCTGAATGGCTTGACGTCAACTTGGGCCCATTCACCACAGTGGCCAATTACTCAGACCTTAAGGCCTTGAACATCAGCGTGGTAAAATACCTACCTTCTGTTATGTTTCTGTTCTCACACGCCTTTAAGAGAGCCTTCGATTGGCACCGGTACTTGTGATTAGTGTTGGGCAGAAAGCAGAGCGTTGACAGTCATGTGCTATTTCCTTGGTGTTTTGGTCACCTTTAGCTGGCAGCTCTGGATACCCTGTCACCTGATCAAAAAGCAGAGCTGCTGTTGGATCCGTCCAACGGTGCTCTTGAAAATGTGACCGTGGTGAAGGAGGTGTTGAGCAGCATCCTAAAATCCCCAGATGAGAAGGAGCTTGAGAACTTCTTTGAAAAATTCGTGGAGGTCAGCAAGGAGGTGAGTGTTTTTTTTTGCTTTTTTTTTAATGTAACGCTTTTGAACAAGAAGGCCATTCTAGAAGTTCCTATCTTGATGCTAAAAGGGTCTGTTTCCCTCCCTCCCCCAGGAAAACATAACCTACATCACAAATGTGGACGTCCGAGACACAATGCTGAACCTGACTTTGACTGCTCTGGCTCCCAATTTCCCCCTCTTCCAAACGAGTGACTACGAGCTGTGGTTTCAAATCAATCTCGTGGTCCTGCTGGCCAGCTTCCGCCCTTCAGTTCTGGTGGTCATCCCCACCAACCTTACCTGTGACTCTTACAATGCAATGTGAGAAATATGGCTCCTTTTGTTTCATGTTTTTATACAGTCTTTAGAAATAAGCATTGAAAATCTGCATTTTGTATGTTTCTTTAGATTGAAAGGCCTGAGGACGGCTTTGGCGGATCTCCCATCCGGACTTCAAGTGGAGCTCAACTCCAGCATAGACCAACTTCAGCAGTCACCACCAAAAGGTATGGCATGACCAAAGTAAAAGAAACGAATTCTGACAAAATGTATGTGAATGTAAGCCATATGACAGTGGCCTCCTATTGACAGAAATCTCTCTCTCTCTCTCTCTCTCTCTCTCTCTCTCTCTTTGGCTTCTCTTCAGACTGCACGCCTCCTCGCCCCGTGGGTTTGGTAAGTACTTGATTGTTTTACATGGCTTGTGAGTTGAGTAAAAGCCCACGATAAGCTGCTCATTATTGTTTTCTCTTCTCTTCTTGCTTCATCTTCTCTCGCAATAGTGCAAAGAAACATTAGTAGATGGTAAGTCAGAACACACAGTGGTGGTTTGAGATTGATGGAACTTTGTGGTTTTGAAGTGAACTCATACGATAGCTCGAAAGTTCTCCGTCTGATCTAATTTTTGCTCTTCCTTCACAGAAACGAGTCTGTGTCGAGGTGTTAACGGGTGAGCATCGGATTGGTGTCTACTGAATGCAGAGGTAGGTTGCAGAAAGTGGTGAAAATAGTAATCGTGCTTTTGTGCCTTGCAGTGGTCAACTTGAGGCTCAGCGTTCGTCGGCAAATTTCTCAGCTCAGCTCTGCGACTTCAGCATCTCTGATTATGCCTGCTCTTCCGTAAGTCCTCCATGAGCCGTGCAGCCGCGTGCTTGACTTTGCAAAATGTCCTGTGTCTCTGACTGCCTAAATCTGTCCACCTCTCTCAAGGTTGCATCATCTCTGTCCTCCAATGAGGTCTTCACGCTGCTGACTTGCAAGGCGCCAAGCGCCACGAGTGGCATGGACACAGAGACCTGGAAGCTGTTCTTCCAGAAAGTCGCAGGGGTTCTGGAGGACGCTCTGTCAATGTTCGCCAACAAGGTAGGCGACGCCCTCTTTTTCTGGAACAGAAAATGGCGTGCTGCCTGGAAGCTCTGAGTTGACATGCCCCATTATTTTCACAGACCCTGAGCAACGGTCAGCCTCAGTCCCGTGTTCTCGATGCCATTGGAGAGGTGAAAGTCAACAACTTCAGCGTTGCACAGCTGACAGATGCCAATTTTGTTGCCACCTGGTTCCAGGACAGGCTGAGTCCATTTTTGTCAGCAGTCTCTACGGACTTTCTGTCCTGCATTAGCTCCAAGAACTTCAGTTGCGACACCTACCAAGTTGTGTGAGTATGCTCAGTGCTGTGGAAATCCTCAAGTGGTGTTTAACGGGAGCAAAGTTGGGCAATCCGTAACGTCCTCTGGTCTTTCCTGATTCAGGGTGCGGGCTTTTGGTCGTCAAGCGTCCCTCATGGCAGAGCAGCAAAAACAGGACGTCTTCACTCTTTTCGTCCTTCCCTTCCTGTCGAGAGAGGACCTAACAGGTACTGTTTTGTGCTATCACTGTGTTGAGTTGTCATCTCTCGTGCTGTAGTTCACAAGCTGCGTTCTCCATCTCGGTGTGACGCAGTTATTTCAGCTCGCTCACATTTCACTGGTGTTCTGATGAATTCCCCCAATGCTCTGTGTTCAATCCAGATCCTGGCTGTCTTAACAACACCGTGAGCAGTGCTGACTGGCTTGAGAAGAACTTTGGCAATTTCTTCAGCTATGCTACCTTGGAGGATTTGCAGTCACTGAATGAAAATTTCTCCAGTGTGAGTAACTTTTGGCATGCTCCAGATGCTCATGTGAACTGTCATTATTTTGTTTTCTTTCTTTCTTTCTTCTTTTTTTTTTTTTCTTCAATAAACCGCTTAATCTGTGATAACTTGTGTTGTCCATCATGTGCTTCAGTTTGAATCATTGGCACTGCTGACCCCTACCCAAGTGGCCGAACTCACACTGAGCTCTGGAGTACTGAACAACACCAATCAGATCAGCGCCGTGTTCGACCGACTGGAGGAAGGCGACGCTTTCAAGAACGTAGAGGAGTTTCTGACGGAACTGAGCAATGTTCCTGAGGCAAGTCAATAAGTAAAAGTGTCTGACAGAGATCGCATTGATGCCGTGGAGAATAGCCCAAAGTATGGTACTCTCTTACGGTATCATTCACAATCCTGGTTTTGTGTTTCTCCAGGTTCCTGATATCCCCCCTGCTGTGAGAGACGTGATGATGAACCGAACCTTCACAATCATCGATTCGAAGATCGGCGAATTTGAGACCCCTGACTGGGTCGGGTGGTTCACTGTGAAGCTCATCCCTATCCTCCCAAGTTTCACTGCAGAAATGCTGGTTACAGTCACAGCTGACATCAACTGCACCAACTACCACGTGATGTGAGTGCCTTAATTTTGAGACAGCAAGTTTGCAGATCTGCAGCAATGCGTCCACATAATCACCGTCTGTGGCTTTCTGTTGCAGCGTTGAAGGACTGGGAAGTGTGTTTCCCAACATGACACTCATCAGGACGCAGGAGATAACAAGAGTTCTGGTGGAGCACCTGAAGGATTTTGCCACCCAATTTAGCAGTCCAGGTAGGCCTTCCAGAAAGTGCTTTAGCGGCATCGCTCTGTTGCCGGAATAGAGCGTGTTGCGGTATATTTTTTTCAGCTGACAGCTCCCCGTAGTTGTCTGTCAACTTCATAACAGTGCAGGGACGCAGACTGATCTTCCTCCACCCCTATCTTTAAAAACAGGTTGCAGACAGAACATTAGCAGCGATGCTGAATGGCTTGACGTCAACTTGGGCCCATTCACCACAGTGGCCAATTACTCAGACCTTAAGGCCTTGAACATCAGCGTGGTAAAATACCTACCTTCTGTTATGTTTCTGTTCTCACACGCCTTTAAGAGAGCCTTCGATTGGCACCGGTACTTGTGATTAGTGTTGGGCAGAAAGCAGAGCGTTGACAGTCATGTGCTATTTCCTTGGTGTTTTGGTCACCTTTAGCTGGCAGCTCTGGATACCCTGTCACCTGATCAAAAAGCAGAGCTGCTGTTGGATCCGTCCAACGGTGCTCTTGAAAATGTGACCGTGGTGAAGGAGGTGTTGAGCAGCATCCTAAAATCCCCAGATGAGAAGGAGCTTGAGAACTTCTTTGAAAAATTCGTGGAGGTCAGCAAGGAGGTGAGTGTTTTTTTTTGCTTTTTTTTTAATGTAACGCTTTTGAACAAGAAGGCCATTCTAGAAGTTCCTATCTTGATGCTAAAAGGGTCTGTTTCCCTCCCTCCCCCAGGAAAACATAACCTACATCACAAATGTGGACGTCCGAGACACAATGCTGAACCTGACTTTGACTGCTCTGGCTCCCAATTTCCCCCTCTTCCAAACGAGTGACTACGAGCTGTGGTTTCAAATCAATCTCGTGGTCCTGCTGGCCAGCTTCCGCCCTTCAGTTCTGGTGGTCATCCCCACCAACCTTACCTGTGACTCTTACAATGCAATGTGAGAAATATGGCTCCTTTTGTTTCATGTTTTTATGCAGTCTTTAGAAATAAGCATTGAAAATCTGCATTTTGTATGTTTCTTTAGATTGAAAGGCCTGAGGACGGCTTTGGCGGATCTCCCATCCGGACTTCAAGTGGAGCTCAACTCCAGCATAGACCAACTTCAGCAGTCACCACCAAAAGGTATGGCATGACCAAAGTAAAAGAAACGAATTCTGACAAAATGTATGTGAATGTAAGCCATATGACAGTGGCCTCCTATTGACAGAAATCTCTCTCTCTCTCTCTCTCTCTCTCTCTCTCTTTGGCTTCTCTTCAGACTGCACGCCTCCTCGCCCCGTGGGTTTGGTAAGTACTTGATTGTTTTACATGGCTTGTGAGTTGAGTAAAAGCCCACGATAAGCTGCTCATTATTGTTTTCTCTTCTCTTCTTGCTTCATCTTCTCTCGCAATAGTGCAAAGAAACATTAGTAGATGGTAAGTCAGAACACACAGTGGTGGTTTGAGATTGATGGAACTTTGTGGTTTTGAAGTGAACTCATACGATAGCTCGAAAGTTCTCCGTCTGATCTAATTTTTGCTCTTCCTTCACAGAAACGAGTCTGTGTCGAGGTGTTAACGGGTGAGCATCGGATTGGTGTCTACTGAATGCAGAGGTAGGTTGCAGAAAGTGGTGAAAATAGTAATCGTGCTTTTGTGCCTTGCAGTGGTCAACTTGAGGCTCAGCGTTCGTCGGCAAATTTCTCAGCTCAGCTCTGCGACTTCAGCATCTCTGATTATGCCTGCTCTTCCGTAAGTCCTCCATGAGCCGTGCAGCCGCGTGCTTGACTTTGCAAAATGTCCTGTGTCTCTGACTGCCTAAATCTGTCCACCTCTCTCAAGGTTGCATCATCTCTGTCCTCCAATGAGGTCTTCACGCTGCTGACTTGCAAGGCGCCAAGCGCCACAAGTGGCATGGACACAGAGACCTGGAAGCTGTTCTTCCAGAAAGTCGCAGGGGTTCTGGAGGACGCTCTGTCAATGTTCGCCAACAAGGTAGGCGACGCCCTCTTTTTCTGGAACAGAAAATGGCGTGCTGCCTGGAAGCTCTGAGTTGACATGCCCCATTATTTTCACAGACCCTGAGCAACGGTCAGCCTCAGTCCCGTGTTCTCGATGCCATTGGAGAGGTGAAAGTCAACAACTTCAGCGTTGCACAGCTGACAGATGCCAATTTTGTTGCCACCTGGTTCCAGGACAGGCTGAGTCCATTTTTGTCAGCAGTCTCTACGGACTTTCTGTCCTGCATTAGCTCCAAGAACTTCAGTTGCGACACCTACCAAGTTGTGTGAGTATGCTCAGTGCTGTGGAAATCCTCAAGTGGTGTTTAACGGGAGCAAAGTTGGGCAATCCGTAACGTCCTCTGGTCTTTCCTGATTCAGGGTGCGGGCTTTTGGTCGTCAAGCGTCCCTCATGGCAGAGCAGCAAAAAAAGGACGTCTTCACTCTTTTCGTCCTTCCCTTCCTGTCGAGAGAGGACCTAACAGGTACTGTTTTGTGCTATCACTGTGTTGAGTTGTCATCTCTCGTGCTGTAGTTCACAAGCTGCGTTCTCCATCTCGGTGTGACGCAGTTATTTCAGCTCGCTCACATTTCACTGGTGTTCTGATGAATTCCCCCAATGCTCTGTGTTCAATCCAGATCCTGGCTGTCTTAACAACACCGTGAGCAGTGCTGACTGGCTTGAGAAGAACTTTGGCAATTTCTTCAGCTATGCTACCTTGGAGGATTTGCAGTCACTGAATGAAAATTTCTCCAGTGTGAGTAACTTTTGGCATGCTCCAGATGCTCATGTGAACTGTCATTATTTTGTTTTCTTTCTTTCTTTCTTTCTTTCTTTCTTCTTTTTTTTTTCTTCAATAAACCGCTTAATCTGTGATAACTTGTGTTGTCCATCATGTGCTTCAGTTTGAATCATTGGCACTGCTGACCCCTACCCAAGTGGCCGAACTCACACTGAGCTCTGGAGTACTGAACAACACCAATCAGATCAGCGCCGTGTTCGACCGACTGGAGGAAGGCGACGCTTTCAAGAACGTAGAGGAGTTTCTGACGGAACTGAGCAATGTTCCTGAGGCAAGTCAATAAGTAAAAGTGTCTGACAGAGATCGCATTGATGCCGTGGAGAATAGCCCAAAGTATGGTACTCTCTTACGGTATCATTCACAATCCTGGTTTTGTGTTTCTCCAGGTTCCTGATATCCCCCCTGCTGTGAGAGACGTGATGATGAACCGAACCTTCACAATCATCGTTTCGAAGATCGGCGAATTTGAGACCCCTGACTGGGTCGGGTGGTTCACTGTGAAGCTCATCCCTATCCTCCCAAGTTTCACTGCAGAAATGCTGGTTACAGTCACAGCTGACATCAACTGCACCAACTACCACGTGATGTGAGTGCCTTAATTTTGAGACAGCAAGTTTGCAGATCTGCAGCAATGCGTCCACATAATCACCGTCTGTGGCTTTCTGTTGCAGCGTTGAAGGACTGGGAAGTGTGTTTCCCAACATGACACTCATCAGGACGCAGGAGATAACAAGAGTTCTGGTGGAGCACCTGAAGGATTTTGCCACCCAATTTAGCAGTCCAGGTAGGCCTTCCAGAAAGTGCTTTAGCGGCATCGCTCTGTTGCCGGAATAGAGCGTGTTGCGGTATATTTTTTTCAGCTGACAGCTCCCCGTAGTTGTCTGTCAACTTCATAACAGTGCAGGGACGCAGACTGATCTTCCTCCACCCCTATCTTTAAAAACAGGTTGCAGACAGAACATTAGCAGCGATGCTGAATGGCTTGACGTCAACTTGGGCCCATTCACCACAGTGGCCAATTACTCAGACCTTAAGGCCTTGAACATCAGCGTGGTAAAATACCTACCTTCTGTTATGTTTCTGTTCTCACACGCCTTTAAGAGAGCCTTCGATTGGCACCGGTACTTGTGATTAGTGTTGGGCAGAAAGCAGAGCGTTGACAGTCATGTGCTATTTCCTTGGTGTTTTGGTCACCTTTAGCTGGCAGCTCTGGATACCCTGTCACCTGATCAAAAAGCAGAGCTGCTGTTGGATCCGTCCAACGGTGCTCTTGAAAATGTGACCGTGGTGAAGGAGGTGTTGAGCAGCATCCTAAAATCCCCAGATGAGAAGGAGCTTGAGAACTTCTTTGAAAAATTCGTGGAGGTCAGCAAGGAGGTGAGTGTTTTTTTTTGCTTTTTTTTTAATGTAACGCTTTTGAACAAGAAGGCCATTCTAGAAGTTCCTATCTTGATGCTAAAAGGGTCTGTTTCCCTCCCTCCCCCAGGAAAACATAACCTACATCACAAATGTGGACGTCCGAGACACAATGCTGAACCTGACTTTGACTGCTCTGGCTCCCAATTTCCCCCTCTTCCAAACGAGTGACTACGAGCTGTGGTTTCAAATCAATCTCGTGGTCCTGCTGGCCAGCTTCCGCCCTTCAGTTCTGGTGGTCATCCCCACCAACCTTACCTGTGACTCTTACAATGCAATGTGAGAAATATGGCTCCTTTTGTTTCATGTTTTTATGCAGTCTTTAGAAATAAGCATTGAAAATCTGCATTTTGTATGTTTCTTTAGATTGAAAGGCCTGAGGACGGCTTTGGCGGATCTCCCATCCGGACTTCAAGTGGAGCTCAACTCCAGCATAGACCAACTTCAGCAGTCACCACCAAAAGGTATGGCATGACCAAAGTAAAAGAAACGAATTCTGACAAAATGTATGTGAATGTAAGCCATATGACAGTGGCCTCCTATTGACAGAAATCTCTCTCTCTCTCTCTCTCTCTCTCTCTCTCTTTGGCTTCTCTTCAGACTGCACGCCTCCTCGCCCCGTGGGTTTGGTAAGTACTTGATTGTTTTACATGGCTTGTGAGTTGAGTAAAAGCCCACGATAAGCTGCTCATTATTGTTTTCTCTTCTCTTCTTGCTTCATCTTCTCTCGCAATAGTGCAAAGAAACATTAGTAGATGGTAAGTCAGAACACACAGTGGTGGTTTGAGATTGATGGAACTTTGTGGTTTTGAAGTGAACTCATACGATAGCTCGAAAGTTCTCCGTCTGATCTAATTTTTGCTCTTCCTTCACAGAAACGAGTCTGTGTCGAGGTGTTAACGGGTGAGCATCGGATTGGTGTCTACTGAATGCAGAGGTAGGTTGCAGAAAGTGGTGAAAATAGTAATCGTGCTTTTGTGCCTTGCAGTGGTCAACTTGAGGCTCAGCGTTTGTCGGCAAATTTCTCAGCTCAGCTCTGCGACTTCAGTATCTCTGATTATGCCTGCTCTTCCGTAAGTCCTCCATGAGCCGTGCAGCCGCGTGCTTGACTTTGCAAAATGTCCTGTGTCTCTGACTGCCTAAATCTGTCCACCTCTCTCAAGGTTGCATCATCTCTGTCCTCCAATGAGGTCTTCACGGTGCTGACTTGCAAGGCGCCAAGCGCCACGAGTGGCATGGACACAGAGACCTGGAAGCTGTTCTTCCAGAAAGTCGCAGGGGTTCTGGAGGACGCTCTGTCAATGTTCGCCAACAAGGTAGGCGACGCCCTCTTTTTCTGGAACAGAAAATGGCGTGCTGCCTGGAAGCTCTGAGTTGACATGCCCCATTATTTTCACAGACCCTGAGCAACGGTCAGCCTCAGTCCCGTGTTCTCGATGCCATTGGAGAGGTGAAAGTCAACAACTTCAGCGTTGCACAGCTGACAGATGCCAATTTTGTTGCCACCTGGTTCCAGGACAGGCTGAGTCCATTTTTGTCAGCAGTCTCTACGGACTTTCTGTCCTGCATTAGCTCCAAGAACTTCAGTTGCGACACCTACCAAGTTGTGTGAGTATGCTCAGTGCTGTGGAAATCCTCAAGTGGTGTTTAACGGGAGCAAAGTTGGGCAATCCGTAACGTCCTCTGGTCTTTCCTGATTCAGGGTGCGGGCTTTTGGTCGTCAAGCGTCCCTCATGGCAGAGCAGCAAAAACAGGACGTCTTCACTCTTTTCGTCCTTCCCTTCCTGTCGAGAGAGGACCTAACAGGTACTGTTTTGTGCTATCACTGTGTTGAGTTGTCATCTCTCGTGCTGTAGTTCACAAGCTGCGTTCTCCATCTCGGTGTGACGCAGTTATTTCAGCTCGCTCACATTTCACTGGTGTTCTGATGAATTCCCCCAATGCTCTGTGTTCAATCCAGATCCTGGCTGTCTTAACAACACCGTGAGCAGTGCTGACTGGCTTGAGAAGAACTTTGGCAATTTCTTCAGCTATGCTACCTTGGAGGATTTGCAGTCACTGAATGAAAATTTCTCCAGTGTGAGTAACTTTTGGCATGCTCCAGATGCTCATGTGAACTGTCATTATTTTGTTTTCTTTCTTTCTTTCTTCTTTTTTTTTTTTTCTTCAATAAACCGCTTAATCTGTGATAACTTGTGTTGTCCATCATGTGCTTCAGTTTGAATCATTGGCACTGCTGACCCCTACCCAAGTGGCCGAACTCACACTGAGCTCTGGAGTACTGAACAACACCAATCAGATCAGCGCCGTGTTCGACCGACTGGAAGAAGGCGACGCTTTCAAGAACGTAGAGGAGTTTCTGACGGAACTGAGCAATGTTCCTGAGGCAAGTCAATAAGTAAAAGTGTCTGACAGAGATCGCATTGATGCCGTGGAGAATAGCCCAAAGTATGGTTCTCTCTTACGGTATCATTCACAATCCTGGTTTTGTGTTTCTCCAGGTTCCTGATATCCCCCCTGCTGTGAGAGACGTGATGATGAACCGAACCTTCACAATCATCGATTCGAAGATCGGCGAATTTGAGACCCCTGACTGGGTCGGGTGGTTCACTGTGAAGCTCATCCCTATCCTCCCAAGTTTCACTGCAGAAATGCTGGTTACAGTCACAGCTGACATCAACTGCACCAACTACCACGTGATGTGAGTGCCTTAATTTTGAGACAGCAAGTTTGCAGATCTGCAGCAATGCGTCCACATAATCACCGTCTGTGGCTTTCTGTTGCAGCGTTGAAGGACTGGGAAGTGTGTTTCCCAACATGACACTCATCAGGACGCAGGAGATAACAAGAGTTCTGGTGGAGCACCTGAAGGATTTTGCCACCCAATTTAGCAGTCCAGGTAGGCCTTCCAGAAAGTGCTTTAGCGGCATCGCTCTGTTGCCGGAATAGAGCGTGTTGCGGTATATTTTTTTCAGCTGACAGCTCCCCGTAGTTGTCTGTCAACTTCATAACAGTGCAGGGACGCAGACTGATCTTCCTCCACCCCTATCTTTAAAAACAGGTTGCAGACAGAACATTAGCAGCGATGCTGAATGGCTTGACGTCAACTTGGGCCCATTCACCACAGTGGCCAATTACTCAGACCTTAAGGCCTTGAACATCAGCGTGGTAAAATACCTACCTTCTGTTATGTTTCTGTTCTCACACGCCTTTAAGAGAGCCTTCGATTGGCACCGGTACTTGTGATTAGTGTTGGGCAGAAAGCAGAGCGTTGACAGTCATGTGCTATTTCCTTGGTGTTTTGGTCACCTTTAGCTGGCAGCTCTGGATACCCTGTCACCTGATCAAAAAGCAGAGCTGCTGTTGGATCCGTCCAACGGTGCTCTTGAAAATGTGACCGTGGTGAAGGAGGTGTTGAGCAGCATCCTAAAATCCCCAGATGAGAAGGAGCTTGAGAACTTCTTTGAAAAATTCGTGGAGGTCAGCAAGGAGGTGAGTGTTTTTTTTTGCTTTTTTTTTTATGTAACGCTTTTGAACAAGAAGGCCATTCTAGAAGTTCCTATCTTGATGCTAAAAGGGTCTGTTTCCCTCCCTCCCCCAGGAAAACATAACCTACATCACAAATGTGGACGTCCGAGACACAATGCTGAACCTGACTTTGACTGCTCTGGCTCCCAATTTCCCCCTCTTCCAAACGAGTGACTACGAGCTGTGGTTTCAAATCAATCTCGTGGTCCTGCTGGCCAGCTTCCGCCCTTCAGTTCTGGTGGTCATCCCCACCAACCTTACCTGTGACTCTTACAATGCAATGTGAGAAATATGGCTCCTTTTGTTTCATGTTTTTATACAGTCTTTAGAAATAAGCATTGAAAATCTGCATTTTGTATGTTTCTTTAGATTGAAAGGCCTGAGGACGGCTTTGGCGGATCTCCCATCCGGACTTCAAGTGGAGCTCAACTCCAGCATAGACCAACTTCAGCAGTCACCACCAAAAGGTATGGCATGACCAAAGTAAAAGAAACGAATTCTGACAAAATGTATGTGAATGTAAGCCATATGACAGTGGCCTCCTATTGACAGAAATCTCTCTCTCTCTCTCTCTCTCTCTCTCTCTCTCTCTTTGGCTTCTCTTCAGACTGCACGCCTCCTCGCCCCGTGGGTTTGGTAAGTACTTGATTGTTTTACATGGCTTGTGAGTTGAGTAAAAGCCCACGATAAGCTGCTCATTATTGTTTTCTCTTCTCTTCTTGCTTCATCTTCTCTCGCAATAGTGCAAAGAAACATTAGTAGATGGTAAGTCAGAACACACAGTGGTGGTTTGAGATTGATGGAACTTTGTGGTTTTGAAGTGAACTCATACGATAGCTCGAAAGTTCTCCGTCTGATCTAATTTTTGCTCTTCCTTCACAGAAACGAGTCTGTGTCGAGGTGTTAACGGGTGAGCATCGGATTGGTGTCTACTGAATGCAGAGGTAGGTTGCAGAAAGTGGTGAAAATAGTAATCGTGCTTTTGTGCCTTGCAGTGGTCAACTTGAGGCTCAGCGTTCGTCGGCAAATTTCTCAGCTCAGCTCTGCGACTTCAGTATCTCTGATTATGCCTGCTCTTCCGTAAGTCCTCCATGAGCCGTGCAGCCGCGTGCTTGACTTTGCAAAATGTCCTGTGTCTCTGACTGCCTAAATCTGTCCACCTCTCTCAAGGTTGCATCATCTCTGTCCTCCAATGAGGTCTTCACGCTGCTGACTTGCAAGGCGCCAAGCGCCACGAGTGGCATGGACACAGAGACCTGGAAGCTGTTCTTCCAGAAAGTCGCAGGGGTTCTGGAGGACGCTCTGTCAATGTTCGCCAACAAGGTAGGCGACGCCCTCTTTTTCTGGAACAGAAAATGGCGTGCTGCCTGGAAGCTCTGAGTTGACATGCCCCATTATTTTCACAGACCCTGAGCAACGGTCAGCCTCAGTCCCGTGTTCTCGATGCCATTGGAGAGGTGAAAGTCAACAACTTCAGCGTTGCACAGCTGACAGATGCCAATTTTGTTGCCACCTGGTTCCAGGACAGGCTGAGTCCATTTTTGTCAGCAGTCTCTACGGACTTTCTGTCCTGCATTAGCTCCAAGAACTTCAGTTGCGACACCTACCAAGTTGTGTGAGTATGCTCAGTGCTGTGGAAATCCTCAAGTGGTGTTTAACGGGAGCAAAGTTGGGCAATCCGTAACGTCCTCTGGTCTTTCCTGATTCAGGGTGCGGGCTTTTGGTCGTCAAGCGTCCCTCATGGCAGAGCAGCAAAAACAGGACGTCTTCACTCTTTTCGTCCTTCCCTTCCTGTCGAGAGAGGACCTAACAGGTACTGTTTTGTGCTATCACTGTGTTGAGTTGTCATCTCTCGTGCTGTAGTTCACAAGCTGCGTTCTCCATCTCGGTGTGACGCAGTTATTTCAGCTCGCTCACATTTCACTGGTGTTCTGATGAATTCCCCCAATGCTCTGTGTTCAATCCAGATCCTGGCTGTCTTAACAACACCGTGAGCAGTGCTGACTGGCTTGAGAAGAACTTTGGCAATTTCTTCAGCTATGCTACCTTGGAGGATTTGCAGTCACTGAATGAAAATTTCTCCAGTGTGAGTAACTTTTGGCATGCTCCAGATGCTCATGTGAACTGTCATTATTTTGTTTTCTTTCTTTCTTTCTTCTTTTTTTTTTTTTCTTCAATAAACCGCTTAATCTGTGATAACTTGTGTTGTCCATCATGTGCTTCAGTTTGAATCATTGGCACTGCTGACCCCTACCCAAGTGGCCGAACTCACACTGAGCTCTGGAGTACTGAACAACACCAATCAGATCAGCGCCGTGTTCGACCGACTGGAAGAAGGCGACGCTTTCAAGAACGTAGAGGAGTTTCTGACGGAACTGAGCAATGTTCCTGAGGCAAGTCAATAAGTAAAAGTGTCTGACAGAGATCGCATTGATGCCGTGGAGAATAGCCCAAAGTATGGTTCTCTCTTACGGTATCATTCACAATCCTGGTTTTGTGTTTCTCCAGGTTCCTGATATCCCCCCTGCTGTGAGAGACGTGATGATGAACCGAACCTTCACAATCATCGATTCGAAGATCGGCGAATTTGAGACCCCTGACTGGGTCGGGTGGTTCACTGTGAAGCTCATCCCTATCCTCCCAAGTTTCACTGCAGAAATGCTGGTTACAGTCACAGCTGACATCAACTGCACCAACTACCACGTGATGTGAGTGCCTTAATTTTGAGACAGCAAGTTTGCAGATCTGCAGCAATGCGTCCACATAATCACCGTCTGTGGCTTTCTGTTGCAGCGTTGAAGGACTGGGAAGTGTGTTTCCCAACATGACACTCATCAGGACGCAGGAGATAACAAGAGTTCTGGTGGAGCACCTGAAGGATTTTGCCACCCAATTTAGCAGTCCAGGTAGGCCTTCCAGAAAGTGCTTTAGCGGCATCGCTCTGTTGCCGGAATAGAGCGTGTTGCGGTATATTTTTTTCAGCTGACAGCTCCCCGTAGTTGTCTGTCAACTTCATAACAGTGCAGGGACGCAGACTGATCTTCCTCCACCCCTATCTTTAAAAACAGGTTGCAGACAGAACATTAGCAGCGATGCTGAATGGCTTGACGTCAACTTGGGCCCATTCACCACAGTGGCCAATTACTCAGACCTTAAGGCCTTGAACATCAGCGTGGTAAAATACCTACCTTCTGTTATGTTTCTGTTCTCACACGCCTTTAAGAGAGCCTTCGATTGGCACCGGTACTTGTGATTAGTGTTGGGCAGAAAGCAGAGCGTTGACAGTCATGTGCTATTTCCTTGGTGTTTTGGTCACCTTTAGCTGGCAGCTCTGGATACCCTGTCACCTGATCAAAAAGCAGAGCTGCTGTTGGATCCGTCCAACGGTGCTCTTGAAAATGTGACCGTGGTGAAGGAGGTGTTGAGCAGCATCCTAAAATCCCCAGATGAGAAGGAGCTTGAGAACTTCTTTGAAAAATTCGTGGAGGTCAGCAAGGAGGTGAGTGTTTTTTTTTGCTTTTTTTTTTATGTAACGCTTTTGAACAAGAAGGCCATTCTAGAAGTTCCTATCTTGATGCTAAAAGGGTCTGTTTCCCTCCCTCCCCCAGGAAAACATAACCTACATCACAAATGTGGACGTCCGAGACACAATGCTGAACCTGACTTTGACTGCTCTGGCTCCCAATTTCCCCCTCTTCCAAACGAGTGACTACGAGCTGTGGTTTCAAATCAATCTCGTGGTCCTGCTGGCCAGCTTCCGCCCTTCAGTTCTGGTGGTCATCCCCACCAACCTTACCTGTGACTCTTACAATGCAATGTGAGAAATATGGCTCCTTTTGTTTCATGTTTTTATACAGTCTTTAGAAATAAGCATTGAAAATCTGCATTTTGTATGTTTCTTTAGATTGAAAGGCCTGAGGACGGCTTTGGCGGATCTCCCATCCGGACTTCAAGTGGAGCTCAACTCCAGCATAGACCAACTTCAGCAGTCACCACCAAAAGGTATGGCATGACCAAAGTAAAAGAAACGAATTCTGACAAAATGTATGTGAATGTAAGCCATATGACAGTGGCCTCCTATTGACAGAAATCTCTCTCTCTCTCTCTCTCTCTCTCTCTCTCTCTCTTTGGCTTCTCTTCAGACTGCACGCCTCCTCGCCCCGTGGGTTTGGTAAGTACTTGATTGTTTTACATGGCTTGTGAGTTGAGTAAAAGCCCACGATAAGCTGCTCATTATTGTTTTCTCTTCTCTTCTTGCTTCATCTTCTCTCGCAATAGTGCAAAGAAACATTAGTAGATGGTAAGTCAGAACACACAGTGGTGGTTTGAGATTGATGGAACTTTGTGGTTTTGAAGTGAACTCATACGATAGCTCGAAAGTTCTCCGTCTGATCTAATTTTTGCTCTTCCTTCACAGAAACGAGTCTGTGTCGAGGTGTTAACGGGTGAGCATCGGATTGGTGTCTACTGAATGCAGAGGTAGGTTGCAGAAAGTGGTGAAAATAGTAATCGTGCTTTTGTGCCTTGCAGTGGTCAACTTGAGGCTCAGCGTTCGTCGGCAAATTTCTCAGCTCAGCTCTGCGACTTCAGTATCTCTGATTATGCCTGCTCTTCCGTAAGTCCTCCATGAGCCGTGCAGCCGCGTGCTTGACTTTGCAAAATGTCCTGTGTCTCTGACTGCCTAAATCTGTCCACCTCTCTCAAGGTTGCATCATCTCTGTCCTCCAATGAGGTCTTCACGCTGCTGACTTGCAAGGCGCCAAGCGCCACGAGTGGCATGGACACAGAGACCTGGAAGCTGTTCTTCCAGAAAGTCGCAGGGGTTCTGGAGGACGCTCTGTCAATGTTCGCCAACAAGGTAGGCGACGCCCTCTTTTTCTGGAACAGAAAATGGCGTGCTGCCTGGAAGCTCTGAGTTGACATGCCCCATTATTTTCACAGACCCTGAGCAACGGTCAGCCTCAGTCCCGTGTTCTCGATGCCATTGGAGAGGTGAAAGTCAACAACTTCAGCGTTGCACAGCTGACAGATGCCAATTTTGTTGCCACCTGGTTCCAGGACAGGCTGAGTCCATTTTTGTCAGCAGTCTCTACGGACTTTCTGTCCTGCATTAGCTCCAAGAACTTCAGTTGCGACACCTACCAAGTTGTGTGAGTATGCTCAGTGCTGTGGAAATCCTCAAGTGGTGTTTAACGGGAGCAAAGTTGGGCAATCCGTAACGTCCTCTGGTCTTTCCTGATTCAGGGTGCGGGCTTTTGGTCGTCAAGCGTCCCTCATGGCAGAGCAGCAAAAACAGGACGTCTTCACTCTTTTCGTCCTTCCCTTCCTGTCGAGAGAGGACCTAACAGGTACTGTTTTGTGCTATCACTGTGTTGAGTTGTCATCTCTCGTGCTGTAGTTCACAAGCTGCGTTCTCCATCTCGGTGTGACGCAGTTATTTCAGCTCGCTCACATTTCACTGGTGTTCTGATGAATTCCCCCAATGCTCTGTGTTCAATCCAGATCCTGGCTGTCTTAACAACACCGTGAGCAGTGCTGACTGGCTTGAGAAGAACTTTGGCAATTTCTTCAGCTATGCTACCTTGGAGGATTTGCAGTCACTGAATGAAAATTTCTCCAGTGTGAGTAACTTTTGGCATGCTCCAGATGCTCATGTGAACTGTCATTATTTTGTTTTCTTTCTTTCTTTCTTCTTTTTTTTTTTTTCTTCAATAAACCGCTTAATCTGTGATAACTTGTGTTGTCCATCATGTGCTTCAGTTTGAATCATTGGCACTGCTGACCCCTACCCAAGTGGCCGAACTCACACTGAGCTCTGGAGTACTGAACAACACCAATCAGATCAGCGCCGTGTTCGACCGACTGGAGGAAGGCGACGCTTTCAAGAACGTAGAGGAGTTTCTGACGGAACTGAGCAATGTTCCTGAGGCAAGTCAATAAGTAAAAGTGTCTGACAGAGATCGCATTGATGCCGTGGAGAATAGCCCAAAGTATGGTTCTCTCTTACGGTATCATTCACAATCCTGGTTTTGTGTTTCTCCAGGTTCCTGATATCCCCCCTGCTGTGAGAGACGTGATGATGAACCGAACCTTCACAATCATCGATTCGAAGATCGGCGAATTTGAGACCCCTGACTGGGTCGGGTGGTTCACTGTGAAGCTCATCCCTATCCTCCCAAGTTTCACTGCAGAAATGCTGGTTACAGTCACAGCTGACATCAACTGCACCAACTACCACGTGATGTGAGTGCCTTAATTTTGAGACAGCAAGTTTGCAGATCTGCAGCAATGCGTCCACATAATCACCGTCTGTGGCTTTCTGTTGCAGCGTTGAAGGACTGGGAAGTGTGTTTCCCAACATGACACTCATCAGGACGCAGGAGATAACAAGAGTTCTGGTGGAGCACCTGAAGGATTTTGCCACCCAATTTAGCAGTCCAGGTAGGCCTTCCAGAAAGTGCTTTAGCGGCATCGCTCTGTTGCCGGAATAGAGCGTGTTGCGGTATATTTTTTTCAGCTGACAGCTCCCCGTAGTTGTCTGTCAACTTCATAACAGTGCAGGGACGCAGACTGATCTTCCTCCACCCCTATCTTTAAAAACAGGTTGCAGACAGAACATTAGCAGCGATGCTGAATGGCTTGACGTCAACTTGGGCCCATTCACCACAGTGGCCAATTACTCAGACCTTAAGGCCTTGAACATCAGCGTGGTAAAATACCTACCTTCTGTTATGTTTCTGTTCTCACACGCCTTTAAGAGAGCCTTCGATTGGCACCGGTACTTGTGATTAGTGTTGGGCAGAAAGCAGAGCGTTGACAGTCATGTGCTATTTCCTTGGTGTTTTGGTCACCTTTAGCTGGCAGCTCTGGATACCCTGTCACCTGATCAAAAAGCAGAGCTGCTGTTGGATCCGTCCAACGGTGCTCTTGAAAATGTGACCGTGGTGAAGGAGGTGTTGAGCAGCATCCTAAAATCCCCAGATGAGAAGGAGCTTGAGAACTTCTTTGAAAAATTTGTGGAGGTCAGCAAGGAGGTGAGTGTTTTTTTTTGCTTTTTTTTTAATGTAACGCTTTTGAACAAGAAGGCCATTCTAGAAGTTCCTATCTTGATGCTAAAAGGGTCTGTTTCCCTCCCTCCCCCAGGAAAACATAACCTACATCACAAATGTGGACGTCCGAGACACAATGCTGAACCTGACTTTGACTGCTCTGGCTCCCAATTTCCCCCTCTTCCAAACGAGTGACTACGAGCTGTGGTTTCAAATCAATCTCGTGGTCCTGCTGGCCAGCTTCCGCCCTTCAGTTCTGGTGGTCATCCCCACCAACCTTACCTGTGACTCTTACAATGCAATGTGAGAAATATGGCTCCTTTTGTTTCATGTTTTTATGCAGTCTTTAGAAATAAGCATTGAAAATCTGCATTTTGTATGTTTCTTTAGATTGAAAGGCCTGAGGACGGCTTTGGCGGATCTCCCATCCGGACTTCAAGTGGAGCTCAACTCCAGCATAGACCAACTTCAGCAGTCACCACCAAAAGGTATGGCATGACCAAAGTAAAAGAAACGAATTCTGACAAAATGTATGTGAATGTAAGCCATATGACAGTGGCCTCCTATTGACAGAAATCTCTCTCTCTCTCTCTCTCTCTCTCTCTCTCTCTTTGGCTTCTCTTCAGACTGCACGCCTCCTCGCCCCGTGGGTTTGGTAAGTACTTGATTGTTTTACATGGCTTGTGAGTTGAGTAAAAGCCCACGATAAGCTGCTCATTATTGTTTTCTCTTCTCTTCTTGCTTCATCTTCTCTCGCAATAGTGCAAAGAAACATTAGTAGATGGTAAGTCAGAACACACAGTGGTGGTTTGAGATTGATGGAACTTTGTGGTTTTGAAGTGAACTCATACGATAGCTCGAAAGTTCTCCGTCTGATCTAATTTTTGCTCTTCCTTCACAGAAACGAGTCTGTGTCGAGGTGTTAACGGGTGAGCATCGGATTGGTGTCTACTGAATGCAGAGGTAGGTTGCAGAAAGTGGTGAAAATAGTAATCGTGCTTTTGTGCCTTGCAGTGGTCAACTTGAGGCTCAGCGTTCGTCGGCAAATTTCTCAGCTCAGCTCTGCGACTTCAGCATCTCTGATTATGCCTGCTCTTCCGTAAGTCCTCCATGAGCCGTGCAGCCGCGTGCTTGACTTTGCAAAATGTCCTGTGTCTCTGACTGCCTAAATCTGTCCACCTCTCTCAAGGTTGCATCATCTCTGTCCTCCAATGAGGTCTTCACGCTGCTGACTTGCAAGGCGCCAAGCGCCACGAGTGGCATGGACACAGAGACCTGGAAGCTGTTCTTCCAGAAAGTCGCAGGGGTTCTGGAGGACGCTCTGTCAATGTTCGCCAACAAGGTAGGCGACGCCCTCTTTTTCTGGAACAGAAAATGGCGTGCTGCCTGGAAGCTCTGAGTTGACATGCCCCATTATTTTCACAGACCCTGAGCAACGGTCAGCCTCAGTCCCGTGTTCTCGATGCCATTGGAGAGGTGAAAGTCAACAACTTCAGCGTTGCACAGCTGACAGATGCCAATTTTGTTGCCACCTGGTTCCAGGACAGGCTGAGTCCATTTTTGTCAGCAGTCTCTACGGACTTTCTGTCCTGCATTAGCTCCAAGAACTTCAGTTGCGACACCTACCAAGTTGTGTGAGTATGCTCAGTGCTGTGGAAATCCTCAAGTGGTGTTTAACGGGAGCAAAGTTGGGCAATCCGTAACGTCCTCTGGTCTTTCCTGATTCAGGGTGCGGGCTTTTGGTCGTCAAGCGTCCCTCATGGCAGAGCAGCAAAAAAAGGACGTCTTCACTCTTTTCGTCCTTCCCTTCCTGTCGAGAGAGGACCTAACAGGTACTGTTTTGTGCTATCACTGTGTTGAGTTGTCATCTCTCGTGCTGTAGTTCACAAGCTGCGTTCTCCATCTCGGTGTGACGCAGTTATTTCAGCTCGCTCACATTTCACTGGTGTTCTGATGAATTCCCCCAATGCTCTGTGTTCAATCCAGATCCTGGCTGTCTTAACAACACCGTGAGCAGTGCTGACTGGCTTGAGAAGAACTTTGGCAATTTCTTCAGCTATGCTACCTTGGAGGATTTGCAGTCACTGAATGAAAATTTCTCCAGTGTGAGTAACTTTTGGCATGCTCCAGATGCTCATGTGAACTGTCATTATTTTGTTTTCTTTCTTTCTTTCTTTCTTTCTTTCTTTCTTTCTTCTTTTTTTTTTTCTTCAATAAACCGCTTAATCTGTGATAACTTGTGTTGTCCATCATGTGCTTCAGTTTGAATCATTGGCACTGCTGACCCCTACCCAAGTGGCCGAACTCACACTGAGCTCTGGAGTACTGAACAACACCAATCAGATCAGCGCCGTGTTCGACCGACTGGAGGAAGGCGACGCTTTCAAGAACGTAGAGGAGTTTCTGACGGCACTGAGCAATGTTCCTGAGGCAAGTCAATAAGTAAAAGTGTCTGACAGAGATCGCATTGATGCCGTGGAGAATAGCCCAAAGTATGGTACTCTCTTACGGTATCATTCACAATCCTGGTTTTGTGTTTCTGCAGGTTCCTGATATCCCCCCTGCTGTGAGAGACGTGATGATGAACCGAACCTTCACAATCATCGATTCGAAGATCGGCGAATTTGAGACCCCTGACT
The DNA here is from genome assembly GCA_038088235.1 of Zacco platypus. Classification (NCBI taxonomy): domain Eukaryota; kingdom Metazoa; phylum Chordata; class Actinopteri; order Cypriniformes; family Xenocyprididae; genus Zacco; species Zacco platypus. The sequence goes on along the minus strand of CM076084.1, from coordinate 42,189,397 downwards.
GGGTCGGGTGGTTCACTGTGAAGCTCATCCCTATCCTCCCAAGTTTCACTGCAGAAATGCTGGTTACAGTCACAGCTGACATCAACTGCACCAACTACCACGTGATGTGAGTGCCTTAATTTTGAGACAGCAAGTTTGCAGATCTGCAGCAATGCGTCCACATAATCACCGTCTGTGGCTTTCTGTTGCAGCGTTGAAGGACTGGGAAGTGTGTTTCCCAACATGACACTCATCAGGACGCAGGAGATAACAAGAGTTCTGGTGGAGCACCTGAAGGATTTTGCCACCCAATTTAGCAGTCCAGGTAGGCCTTCCAGAAAGTGCTTTAGCGGCATCGCTCTGTTGCCGGAATAGAGCGTGTTGCGGTATATTTTTTTCAGCTGACAGCTCCCCGTAGTTGTCTGTCAACTTCATAACAGTGCAGGGACGCAGACTGATCTTCCTCCACCCCTATCTTTAAAAACAGGTTGCAGACAGAACATTAGCAGCGATGCTGAATGGCTTGACGTCAACTTGGGCCCATTCACCACAGTGGCCAATTACTCAGACCTTAAGGCCTTGAACATCAGCGTGGTAAAATACCTACCTTCTGTTATGTTTCTGTTCTCACACGCCTTTAAGAGAGCCTTCGATTGGCACCGGTACTTGTGATTAGTGTTGGGCAGAAAGCAGAGCGTTGACAGTCATGTGCTATTTCCTTGGTGTTTTGGTCACCTTTAGCTGGCAGCTCTGGATACCCTGTCACCTGATCAAAAAGCAGAGCTGCTGTTGGATCCGTCCAACGGTGCTCTTGAAAATGTGACCGTGGTGAAGGAGGTGTTGAGCAGCATCCTAAAATCCCCAGATGAGAAGGAGCTTGAGAACTTCTTTGAAAAATTCGTGGAGGTCAGCAAGGAGGTGAGTGTTTTTTTTTGCTTTTTTTTTAATGTAACGCTTTTGAACAAGAAGGCCATTCTAGAAGTTCCTATCTTGATGCTAAAAGGGTCTGTTTCCCTCCCTCCCCCAGGAAAACATAACCTACATCACAAATGTGGACGTCCGAGACACAATGCTGAACCTGACTTTGACTGCTCTGGCTCCCAATTTCCCCCTCTTCCAAACGAGTGACTACGAGCTGTGGTTTCAAATCAATCTCGTGGTCCTGCTGGCCAGCTTCCGCCCTTCAGTTCTGGTGGTCATCCCCACCAACCTTACCTGTGACTCTTACAATGCAATGTGAGAAATATGGCTCCTTTTGTTTCATGTTTTTATGCAGTCTTTAGAAATAAGCATTGAAAATCTGCATTTTGTATGTTTCTTTAGATTGAAAGGCCTGAGGACGGCTTTGGCGGATCTCCCATCCGGACTTCAAGTGGAGCTCAACTCCAGCATAGACCAACTTCAGCAGTCACCACCAAAAGGTATGGCATGACCAAAGTAAAAGAAACGAATTCTGACAAAATGTATGTGAATGTAAGCCATATGACAGTGGCCTCCTATTGACAGAAATCTCTCTCTCTCTCTCTCTCTCTCTCTCTCTCTCTCTCTTTGGCTTCTCTTCAGACTGCACGCCTCCTCGCCCCGTGGGTTTGGTAAGTACTTGATTGTTTTACATGGCTTGTGAGTTGAGTAAAAGCCCACGATAAGCTGCTCATTATTGTTTTCTCTTCTCTTCTTGCTTCATCTTCTCTCGCAATAGTGCAAAGAAACATTAGTAGATGGTAAGTCAGAACACACAGTGGTGGTTTGAGATTGATGGAACTTTGTGGTTTTGAAGTGAACTCATACGATAGCTCGAAAGTTCTCCGTCTGATCTAATTTTTGCTCTTCCTTCACAGAAACGAGTCTGTGTCGAGGTGTTAACGGGTGAGCATCGGATTGGTGTCTACTGAATGCAGAGGTAGGTTGCAGAAAGTGGTGAAAATAGTAATCGTGCTTTTGTGCCTTGCAGTGGTCAACTTGAGGCTCAGCGTTCGTCGGCAAATTTCTCAGCTCAGCTCTGCGACTTCAGCATCTCTGATTATGCCTGCTCTTCCGTAAGTCCTCCATGAGCCGTGCAGCCGCGTGCTTGACTTTGCAAAATGTCCTGTGTCTCTGACTGCCTAAATCTGTCCACCTCTCTCAAGGTTGCATCATCTCTGTCCTCCAATGAGGTCTTCACGCTGCTGACTTGCAAGGCGCCAAGCGCCACGAGTGGCATGGACACAGAGACCTGGAAGCTGTTCTTCCAGAAAGTCGCAGGGGTTCTGGAGGACGCTCTGTCAATGTTCGCCAACAAGGTAGGCGACGCCCTCTTTTTCTGGAACAGAAAATGGCGTGCTGCCTGGAAGCTCTGAGTTGACATGCCCCATTATTTTCACAGACCCTGAGCAACGGTCAGCCTCAGTCCCGTGTTCTCGATGCCATTGGAGAGGTGAAAGTCAACAACTTCAGCGTTGCACAGCTGACAGATGCCAATTTTGTTGCCACCTGGTTCCAGGACAGGCTGAGTCCATTTTTGTCAGCAGTCTCTACGGACTTTCTGTCCTGCATTAGCTCCAAGAACTTCAGTTGCGACACCTACCAAGTTGTGTGAGTATGCTCAGTGCTGTGGAAATCCTCAAGTGGTGTTTAACGGGAGCAAAGTTGGGCAATCCGTAACGTCCTCTGGTCTTTCCTGATTCAGGGTGCGGGCTTTTGGTCGTCAAGCGTCCCTCATGGCAGAGCAGCAAAAAAAGGACGTCTTCACTCTTTTCGTCCTTCCCTTCCTGTCGAGAGAGGACCTAACAGGTACTGTTTTGTGCTATCACTGTGTTGAGTTGTCATCTCTCGTGCTGTAGTTCACAAGCTGCGTTCTCCATCTCGGTGTGACGCAGTTATTTCAGCTCGCTCACATTTCACTGGTGTTCTGATGAATTCCCCCAATGCTCTGTGTTCAATCCAGATCCTGGCTGTCTTAACAACACCGTGAGCAGTGCTGACTGGCTTGAGAAGAACTTTGGCAATTTCTTCAGCTATGCTACCTTGGAGGATTTGCAGTCACTGAATGAAAATTTCTCCAGTGTGAGTAACTTTTGGCATGCTCCAGATGCTCATGTGAACTGTCATTATTTTGTTTTCTTTCTTTCTTTCTTTCTTTCTTTCTTCTTTTTTTTTTTCTTCAATAAACCGCTTAATCTGTGATAACTTGTGTTGTCCATCATGTGCTTCAGTTTGAATCATTGGCACTGCTGACCCCTACCCAAGTGGCCGAACTCACACTGAGCTCTGGAGTACTGAACAACACCAATCAGATCAGCGCCGTGTTCGACCGACTGGAGGAAGGCGACGCTTTCAAGAACGTAGAGGAGTTTCTGACGGCACTGAGCAATGTTCCTGAGGCAAGTCAATAAGTAAAAGTGTCTGACAGAGATCGCATTGATGCCGTGGAGAATAGCCCAAAGTATGGTACTCTCTTACGGTATCATTCACAATCCTGGTTTTGTGTTTCTGCAGGTTCCTGATATCCCCCCTGCTGTGAGAGACGTGATGATGAACCGAACCTTCACAATCATCGATTCGAAGATCGGCGAATTTGAGACCCCTGACTGGGTCGGGTGGTTCACTGTGAAGCTCATCCCTATCCTCCCAAGTTTCACTGCAGAAATGCTGGTTACAGTCACAGCTGACATCAACTGCACCAACTACCACGTGATGTGAGTGCCTTAATTTTGAGACAGCAAGTTTGCAGATCTGCAGCAATGCGTCCACATAATCACCGTCTGTGGCTTTCTGTTGCAGCGTTGAAGGACTGGGAAGTGTGTTTCCCAACATGACACTCATCAGGACGCAGGAGATAACAAGAGTTCTGGTGGAGCACCTGAAGGATTTTGCCACCCAATTTAGCAGTCCAGGTAGGCCTTCCAGAAAGTGCTTTAGCGGCATCGCTCTGTTGCCGGAATAGAGCGTGTTGCGGTATATTTTTTTCAGCTGACAGCTCCCCGTAGTTGTCTGTCAACTTCATAACAGTGCAGGGACGCAGACTGATCTTCCTCCACCCCTATCTTTAAAAACAGGTTGCAGACAGAACATTAGCAGCGATGCTGAATGGCTTGACGTCAACTTGGGCCCATTCACCACAGTGGCCAATTACTCAGACCTTAAGGCCTTGAACATCAGCGTGGTAAAATACCTACCTTCTGTTATGTTTCTGTTCTCACACGCCTTTAAGAGAGCCTTCGATTGGCACCGGTACTTGTGATTAGTGTTGGGCAGAAAGCAGAGCGTTGACAGTCATGTGCTATTTCCTTGGTGTTTTGGTCACCTTTAGCTGGCAGCTCTGGATACCCTGTCACCTGATCAAAAAGCAGAGCTGCTGTTGGATCCGTCCAACGGTGCTCTTGAAAATGTGACCGTGGTGAAGGAGGTGTTGAGCAGCATCCTAAAATCCCCAGATGAGAAGGAGCTTGAGAACTTCTTTGAAAAATTTGTGGAGGTCAGCAAGGAGGTGAGTGTTTTTTTTTGCTTTTTTTTTAATGTAACGCTTTTGAACAAGAAGGCCATTCTAGAAGTTCCTATCTTGATGCTAAAAGGGTCTGTTTCCCTCCCTCCCCCAGGAAAACATAACCTACATCACAAATGTGGACGTCCGAGACACAATGCTGAACCTGACTTTGACTGCTCTGGCTCCCAATTTCCCCCTCTTCCAAACGAGTGACTACGAGCTGTGGTTTCAAATCAATCTCGTGGTCCTGCTGGCCAGCTTCCGCCCTTCAGTTCTGGTGGTCATCCCCACCAACCTTACCTGTGACTCTTACAATGCAATGTGAGAAATATGGCTCCTTTTGTTTCATGTTTTTATGCAGTCTTTAGAAATAAGCATTGAAAATCTGCATTTTGTATGTTTCTTTAGATTGAAAGGCCTGAGGACGGCTTTGGCGGATCTCCCATCCGGACTTCAAGTGGAGCTCAACTCCAGCATAGACCAACTTCAGCAGTCACCACCAAAAGGTATGGCATGACCAAAGTAAAAGAAACGAATTCTGACAAAATGTATGTGAATGTAAGCCATATGACAGTGGCCTCCTATTGACAGAAATCTCTCTCTCTCTCTCTCTCTCTCTCTCTTTGGCTTCTCTTCAGACTGCACGCCTCCTCGCCCCGTGGGTTTGGTAAGTACTTGATTGTTTTACATGGCTTGTGAGTTGAGTAAAAGCCCACGATAAGCTGCTCATTATTGTTTTCTCTTCTCTTCTTGCTTCATCTTCTCTCGCAATAGTGCAAAGAAACATTAGTAGATGGTAAGTCAGAACACACAGTGGTGGTTTGAGATTGATGGAACTTTGTGGTTTTGAAGTGAACTCATACGATAGCTCGAAAGTTCTCCGTCTGATCTAATTTTTGCTCTTCCTTCACAGAAACGAGTCTGTGTCGAGGTGTTAACGGGTGAGCATCGGATTGGTGTCTACTGAATGCAGAGGTAGGTTGCAGAAAGTGGTGAAAATAGTAATCGTGCTTTTGTGCCTTGCAGTGGTCAACTTGAGGCTCAGCGTTCGTCGGCAAATTTCTCAGCTCAGCTCTGCGACTTCAGCATCTCTGATTATGCCTGCTCTTCCGTAAGTCCTCCATGAGCCGTGCAGCCGCGTGCTTGACTTTGCAAAATGTCCTGTGTCTCTGACTGCCTAAATCTGTCCACCTCTCTCAAGGTTGCATCATCTCTGTCCTCCAATGAGGTCTTCACGCTGCTGACTTGCAAGGCGCCAAGCGCCACGAGTGGCATGGACACAGAGACCTGGAAGCTGTTCTTCCAGAAAGTCGCAGGGGTTCTGGAGGACGCTCTGTCAATGTTCGCCAACAAGGTAGGCGACGCCCTCTTTTTCTGGAACAGAAAATGGCGTGCTGCCTGGAAGCTCTGAGTTGACATGCCCCATTATTTTCACAGACCCTGAGCAACGGTCAGCCTCAGTCCCGTGTTCTCGATGCCATTGGAGAGGTGAAAGTCAACAACTTCAGCGTTGCACAGCTGACAGATGCCAATTTTGTTGCCACCTGGTTCCAGGACAGGCTGAGTCCATTTTTGTCAGCAGTCTCTACGGACTTTCTGTCCTGCATTAGCTCCAAGAACTTCAGTTGCGACACCTACCAAGTTGTGTGAGTATGCTCAGTGCTGTGGAAATCCTCAAGTGGTGTTTAACGGGAGCAAAGTTGGGCAATCCGTAACGTCCTCTGGTCTTTCCTGATTCAGGGTGCGGGCTTTTGGTCGTCAAGCGTCCCTCATGGCAGAGCAGCAAAAACAGGACGTCTTCACTCTTTTCGTCCTTCCCTTCCTGTCGAGAGAGGACCTAACAGGTACTGTTTTGTGCTATCACTGTGTTGAGTTGTCATCTCTCGTGCTGTAGTTCACAAGCTGCGTTCTCCATCTCGGTGTGACGCAGTTATTTCAGCTCGCTCACATTTCACTGGTGTTCTGATGAATTCCCCCAATGCTCTGTGTTCAATCCAGATCCTGGCTGTCTTAACAACACCGTGAGCAGTGCTGACTGGCTTGAGAAGAACTTTGGCAATTTCTTCAGCTATGCTACCTTGGAGGATTTGCAGTCACTGAATGAAAATTTCTCCAGTGTGAGTAACTTTTGGCATGCTCCAGATGCTCATGTGAACTGTCATTATTTTGTTTTCTTTCTTTCTTTCTTCTTTTTTTTTTTTTCTTCAATAAACCGCTTAATCTGTGATAACTTGTGTTGTCCATCATGTGCTTCAGTTTGAATCATTGGCACTGCTGACCCCTACCCAAGTGGCCGAACTCACACTGAGCTCTGGAGTACTGAACAACACCAATCAGATCAGCGCCGTGTTCGACCGACTGGAGGAAGGCGACGCTTTCAAGAACGTAGAGGAGTTTCTGACGGAACTGAGCAATGTTCCTGAGGCAAGTCAATAAGTAAAAGTGTCTGACAGAGATCGCATTGATGCCGTGGAGAATAGCCCAAAGTATGGTACTCTCTTACGGTATCATTCACAATCCTGGTTTTGTGTTTCTCCAGGTTCCTGATATCCCCCCTGCTGTGAGAGACGTGATGATGAACCGAACCTTCACAATCATCGATTCGAAGATCGGCGAATTTGAGACCCCTGACTGGGTCGGGTGGTTCACTGTGAAGCTCATCCCTATCCTCCCAAGTTTCACTGCAGAAATGCTGGTTACAGTCACAGCTGACATCAACTGCACCAACTACCACGTGATGTGAGTGCCTTAATTTTGAGACAGCAAGTTTGCAGATCTGCAGCAATGCGTCCACATAATCACCGTCTGTGGCTTTCTGTTGCAGCGTTGAAGGACTGGGAAGTGTGTTTCCCAACATGACACTCATCAGGACGCAGGAGATAACAAGAGTTCTGGTGGAGCACCTGAAGGATTTTGCCACCCAATTTAGCAGTCCAGGTAGGCCTTCCAGAAAGTGCTTTAGCGGCATCGCTCTGTTGCCGGAATAGAGCGTGTTGCGGTATATTTTTTTCAGCTGACAGCTCCCCGTAGTTGTCTGTCAACTTCATAACAGTGCAGGGACGCAGACTGATCTTCCTCCACCCCTATCTTTAAAAACAGGTTGCAGACAGAACATTAGCAGCGATGCTGAATGGCTTGACGTCAACTTGGGCCCATTCACCACAGTGGCCAATTACTCAGACCTTAAGGCCTTGAACATCAGCGTGGTAAAATACCTACCTTCTGTTATGTTTCTGTTCTCACACGCCTTTAAGAGAGCCTTCGATTGGCACCGGTACTTGTGATTAGTGTTGGGCAGAAAGCAGAGCGTTGACAGTCATGTGCTATTTCCTTGGTGTTTTGGTCACCTTTAGCTGGCAGCTCTGGATACCCTGTCACCTGATCAAAAAGCAGAGCTGCTGTTGGATCCGTCCAACGGTGCTCTTGAAAATGTGACCGTGGTGAAGGAGGTGTTGAGCAGCATCCTAAAATCCCCAGATGAGAAGGAGCTTGAGAACTTCTTTGAAAAATTCGTGGAGGTCAGCAAGGAGGTGAGTGTTTTTTTTTGCTTTTTTTTTAATGTAACGCTTTTGAACAAGAAGGCCATTCTAGAAGTTCCTATCTTGATGCTAAAAGGGTCTGTTTCCCTCCCTCCCCCAGGAAAACATAACCTACATCACAAATGTGGACGTCCGAGACACAATGCTGAACCTGACTTTGACTGCTCTGGCTCCCAGTTTCCCCCTCTTCCAAACGAGTGACTACGAGCTGTGGTTTCAAATCAATCTCGTGGTCCTGCTGGCCAGCTTCCGCCCTTCAGTTCTGGTGGTCATCCCCACCAACCTTACCTGTGACTCTTACAATGCAATGTGAGAAATATGGCTCCTTTTGTTTCATGTTTTTATGCAGTCTTTAGAAATAAGCATTGAAAATCTGCATTTTGTATGTTTCTTTAGATTGAAAGGCCTGAGGACGGCTTTGGCGGATCTCCCATCCGGACTTCAAGTGGAGCTCAACTCCAGCATAGACCAACTTCAGCAGTCACCACCAAAAGGTATGGCATGACCAAAGTAAAAGAAACGAATTCTGACAAAATGTATGTGAATGTAAGCCATATGACAGTGGCCTCCTATTGACAGAAATCTCTCTCTCTCTCTCTCTCTCTCTCTCTTTGGCTTCTCTTCAGACTGCACGCCTCCTCGCCCCGTGGGTTTGGTAAGTACTTGATTGTTTTACATGGCTTGTGAGTTGAGTAAAAGCCCACGATAAGCTGCTCATTATTGTTTTCTCTTCTCTTCTTGCTTCATCTTCTCTCGCAATAGTGCAAAGAAACATTAGTAGATGGTAAGTCAGAACACACAGTGGTGGTTTGAGATTGATGGAACTTTGTGGTTTTGAAGTGAACTCATACGATAGCTCGAAAGTTCTCCGTCTGATCTAATTTTTGCTCTTCCTTCACAGAAACGAGTCTGTGTCGAGGTGTTAACGGGTGAGCATCGGATTGGTGTCTACTGAATGCAGAGGTAGGTTGCAGAAAGTGGTGAAAATAGTAATCGTGCTTTTGTGCCTTGCAGTGGTCAACTTGAGGCTCAGCGTTCGTCGGCAAATTTCTCAGCTCAGCTCTGCGACTTCAGCATCTCTGATTATGCCTGCTCTTCCGTAAGTCCTCCATGAGCCGTGCAGCCGCGTGCTTGACTTTGCAAAATGTCCTGTGTCTCTGACTGCCTAAATCTGTCCACCTCTCTCAAGGTTGCATCATCTCTGTCCTCCAATGAGGTCTTCACGCTGCTGACTTGCAAGGCGCCAAGCGCCACGAGTGGCATGGACACAGAGACCTGGAAGCTGTTCTTCCAGAAAGTCGCAGGGGTTCTGGAGGACGCTCTGTCAATGTTCGCCAACAAGGTAGGCGACGCCCTCTTTTTCTGGAACAGAAAATGGCGTGCTGCCTGGAAGCTCTGAGTTGACATGCCCCATTATTTTCACAGACCCTGAGCAACGGTCAGCCTCAGTCCCGTGTTCTCGATGCCATTGGAGAGGTGAAAGTCAACAACTTCAGCGTTGCACAGCTGACAGATGCCAATTTTGTTGCCACCTGGTTCCAGGACAGGCTGAGTCCATTTTTGTCAGCAGTCTCTACGGACTTTCTGTCCTGCATTAGCTCCAAGAACTTCAGTTGCGACACCTACCAAGTTGTGTGAGTATGCTCAGTGCTGTGGAAATCCTCAAGTGGTTTTTAACGGGAGCAAAGTTGGGCAATCCGTAACGTCCTCTGGTCTTTCCTGATTCAGGGTGCGGGCTTTTGGTCGTCAAGCGTCCCTCATGGCAGAGCAGCAAAAAAAGGACGTCTTCACTCTTTTCGTCCTTCCCTTCCTGTCGAGAGAGGACCTAACAGGTACTGTTTTGTGCTATCACTGTGTTGAGTTGTCATCTCTCGTGCTGTAGTTCACAAGCTGCGTTCTCCATCTCGGTGTGACGCAGTTATTTCAGCTCGCTCACATTTCACTGGTGTTCTGATGAATTCCCCCAATGCTCTGTGTTCAATCCAGATCCTGGCTGTCTTAACAACACCGTGAGCAGTGCTGACTGGCTTGAGAAGAACTTTGGCAATTTCTTCAGCTATGCTACCTTGGAGGATTTGCAGTCACTGAATGAAAATTTCTCCAGTGTGAGTAACTTTTGGCATGCTCCAGATGCTCATGTGAACTGTCATTATTTTGTTTTCTTTCTTTCTTTCTTTCTTTCTTTCTTCTTTTTTTTTTTCTTCAATAAACCGCTTAATCTGTGATAACTTGTGTTGTCCATCATGTGCTTCAGTTTGAATCATTGGCACTGCTGACCCCTACCCAAGTGGCCGAACTCACACTGAGCTCTGGAGTACTGAACAACACCAATCAGATCAGCGCCGTGTTCGACCGACTGGAGGAAGGCGACGCTTTCAAGAACGTAGAGGAGTTTCTGACGGAACTGAGCAATGTTCCTGAGGCAAGTCAATAAGTAAAAGTGTCTGACAGAGATCGCATTGATGCCGTGGAGAATAGCCCAAAGTATGGTACTCTCTTACGGTATCATTCACAATCCTGGTTTTGTGTTTCTCCAGGTTCCTGATATCCCCCCTGCTGTGAGAGACGTGATGATGAACCGAACCTTCACAATCATCGATTCGAAGATCGGCGAATTTGAGACCCCTGACTGGGTCGGGTGGTTCACTGTGAAGCTCATCCCTATCCTCCCAAGTTTCACTGCAGAAATGCTGGTTACAGTCACAGCTGACATCAACTGCACCAACTACCACGTGATGTGAGTGCCTTAATTTTGAGACAGCAAGTTTGCAGATCTGCAGCAATGCGTCCACATAATCACCGTCTGTGGCTTTCTGTTGCAGCGTTGAAGGACTGGGAAGTGTGTTTCCCAACATGACACTCATCAGGACGCAGGAGATAACAAGAGTTCTGGTGGAGCACCTGAAGGATTTTGCCACCCAATTTAGCAGTCCAGGTAGGCCTTCCAGAAAGTGCTTTAGCGGCATCGCTCTGTTGCCGGAATAGAGCGTGTTGCGGTATATTTTTTTCAGCTGACAGCTCCCCGTAGTTGTCTGTCAACTTCATAACAGTGCAGGGACGCAGACTGATCTTCCTCCACCCCTATCTTTAAAAACAGGTTGCAGACAGAACATTAGCAGCGATGCTGAATGGCTTGACGTCAACTTGGGCCCATTCACCACAGTGGCCAATTACTCAGACCTTAAGGCCTTGAACATCAGCGTGGTAAAATACCTACCTTCTGTTATGTTTCTGTTCTCACACGCCTTTAAGAGAGCCTTCGATTGGCACCGGTACTTGTGATTAGTGTTGGGCAGAAAGCAGAGCGTTGACAGTCATGTGCTATTTCCTTGGTGTTTTGGTCACCTTTAGCTGGCAGCTCTGGATACCCTGTCACCTGATCAAAAAGCAGAGCTGCTGTTGGATCCGTCCAACGGTGCTCTTGAAAATGTGACCGTGGTGAAGGAGGTGTTGAGCAGCATCCTAAAATCCCCAGATGAGAAGGAGCTTGAGAACTTCTTTGAAAAATTCGTGGAGGTCAGCAAGGAGGTGAGTGTTTTTTTTTGCTTTTTTTTTAATGTAACGCTTTTGAACAAGAAGGCCATTCTAGAAGTTCCTATCTTGATGCTAAAAGGGTCTGTTTCCCTCCCTCCCCCAGGAAAACATAACCTACATCACAAATGTGGACGTCCGAGACACAATGCTGAACCTGACTTTGACTGCTCTGGCTCCCAGTTTCCCCCTCTTCCAAACGAGTGACTACGAGCTGTGGTTTCAAATCAATCTCGTGGTCCTGCTGGCCAGCTTCCGCCCTTCAGTTCTGGTGGTCATCCCCACCAACCTTACCTGTGACTCTTACAATGCAATGTGAGAAATATGGCTCCTTTTGTTTCATGTTTTTATGCAGTCTTTAGAAATAAGCATTGAAAATCTGCATTTTGTATGTTTCTTTAGATTGAAAGGCCTGAGGACGGCTTTGGCGGATCTCCCATCCGGACTTCAAGTGGAGCTCAACTCCAGCATAGACCAACTTCAGCAGTCACCACCAAAAGGTATGGCATGACCAAAGTAAAAGAAACGAATTCTGACAAAATGTATGTGAATGTAAGCCATATGACAGTGGCCTCCTATTGACAGAAATCTCTCTCTCTCTCTCTCTCTCTCTCTCTTTGGCTTCTCTTCAGACTGCACGCCTCCTCGCCCCGTGGGTTTGGTAAGTACTTGATTGTTTTACATGGCTTGTGAGTTGAGTAAAAGCCCACGATAAGCTGCTCATTATTGTTTTCTCTTCTCTTCTTGCTTCATCTTCTCTCGCAATAGTGCAAAGAAACATTAGTAGATGGTAAGTCAGAACACACAGTGGTGGTTTGAGATTGATGGAACTTTGTGGTTTTGAAGTGAACTCATACGATAGCTCGAAAGTTCTCCGTCTGATCTAATTTTTGCTCTTCCTTCACAGAAACGAGTCTGTGTCGAGGTGTTAACGGGTGAGCATCGGATTGGTGTCTACTGAATGCAGAGGTAGGTTGCAGAAAGTGGTGAAAATAGTAATCGTGCTTTTGTGCCTTGCAGTGGTCAACTTGAGGCTCAGCGTTCGTCGGCAAATTTCTCAGCTCAGCTCTGCGACTTCAGCATCTCTGATTATGCCTGCTCTTCCGTAAGTCCTCCATGAGCCGTGCAGCCGCGTGCTTGACTTTGCAAAATGTCCTGTGTCTCTGACTGCCTAAATCTGTCCACCTCTCTCAAGGTTGCATCATCTCTGTCCTCCAATGAGGTCTTCACGCTGCTGACTTGCAAGGCGCCAAGCGCCACGAGTGGCATGGACACAGAGACCTGGAAGCTGTTCTTCCAGAAAGTCGCAGGGGTTCTGGAGGACGCTCTGTCAATGTTCGCCAACAAGGTAGGCGACGCCCTCTTTTTCTGGAACAGAAAATGGCGTGCTGCCTGGAAGCTCTGAGTTGACATGCCCCATTATTTTCACAGACCCTGAGCAACGGTCAGCCTCAGTCCCGTGTTCTCGATGCCATTGGAGAGGTGAAAGTCAACAACTTCAGCGTTGCACAGCTGACAGATGCCAATTTTGTTGCCACCTGGTTCCAGGACAGGCTGAGTCCATTTTTGTCAGCAGTCTCTACGGACTTTCTGTCCTGCATTAGCTCCAAGAACTTCAGTTGCGACACCTACCAAGTTGTGTGAGTATGCTCAGTGCTGTGGAAATCCTCAAGTGGTTTTTAACGGGAGCAAAGTTGGGCAATCCGTAACGTCCTCTGGTCTTTCCTGATTCAGGGTGCGGGCTTTTGGTCGTCAAGCGTCCCTCATGGCAGAGCAGCAAAAAAAGGACGTCTTCACTCTTTTCGTCCTTCCCTTCCTGTCGAGAGAGGACCTAACAGGTACTGTTTTGTGCTATCACTGTGTTGAGTTGTCATCTCTCGTGCTGTAGTTCACAAGCTGCGTTCTCCATCTCGGTGTGACGCAGTTATTTCAGCTCGCTCACATTTCACTGGTGTTCTGATGAATTCCCCCAATGCTCTGTGTTCAATCCAGATCCTGGCTGTCTTAACAACACCGTGAGCAGTGCTGACTGGCTTGAGAAGAACTTTGGCAATTTCTTCAGCTATGCTACCTTGGAGGATTTGCAGTCACTGAATGAAAATTTCTCCAGTGTGAGTAACTTTTGGCATGCTCCAGATGCTCATGTGAACTGTCATTATTTTGTTTTCTTTCTTTCTTTCTTTCTTTCTTTCTTCTTTTTTTTTTTCTTCAATAAACCGCTTAATCTGTGATAACTTGTGTTGTCCATCATGTGCTTCAGTTTGAATCATTGGCACTGCTGACCCCTACCCAAGTGGCCGAACTCACACTGAGCTCTGGAGTACTGAACAACACCAATCAGATCAGCGCCGTGTTCGACCGACTGGAGGAAGGCGACGCTTTCAAGAACGTAGAGGAGTTTCTGACGGCACTGAGCAATGTTCCTGAGGCAAGTCAATAAGTAAAAGTGTCTGACAGAGATCGCATTGATGCCGTGGAGAATAGCCCAAAGTATGGTACTCTCTTACGGTATCATTCACAATCCTGGTTTTGTGTTTCTGCAGGTTCCTGATATCCCCCCTGCTGTGAGAGACGTGATGATGAACCGAACCTTCACAATCATCGATTCGAAGATCGGCGAATTTGAGACCCCTGACTGGGTCGGGTGGTTCACTGTGAAGCTCATCCCTATCCTCCCAAGTTTCACTGCAGAAATGCTGGTTACAGTCACAGCTGACATCAACTGCACCAACTACCACGTGATGTGAGTGATCCTTTAAAACTTTTTTGACATCTGGCTCTTTCAATACTTAATTATCTTTTATATGTCCTTTTGCTACACAATTTAGTCTCAGAGTAGTTTCTTTTTTATAGCTGAAATATTTTTTCTCAATTTTTTTTTTATTTAGAAAAAAAAAATTTTACGCCAACCAATTTTTTTCAAAGAGAAAATAAAGGACTCCTACCCCATGTAACAGTCAGACCGTTAAAAAAAGATGATAAAAAAAGGGGAAGAGGAAAGTAATATTAATGATACATAAACTTACATTTCGAACAATTTTTTTCCAGTAGTGTTCTCCACAAAGGTTGCCAATTGGTCGAGAATCTCTTATTCATATAATTTTGACTAACAACTCCAAATATTGATGTCAACATGGCTGGAGCAATGAGTTTGCCAGACATTTTAGAAAAGGTCTCAAAAACTAAACCCCAGTATTCTAGCAATTTAGGGCATGACCAAAACATTTGATATAAAGTGGCTGCCCAGTTAACAGAATCTTGTTATAAGAACATTCTCCAAATGTTCAGTGTCGGCTCTTGGAAATGATGGAAATGTCCAGTTTTCTTGACGTTAGAGGTACATTTTTTTAAGGTATGATGGTCTTCAAATGTTCTTTCACCTTAATTTTGATTTAAAATTCAACTTTTCAGGAACGTTTATTTGTATCATTCCAAGAACACAAAAATGACCAGTTTAATTAATGTTAGTAGAATGTTATTTAAGGGTTAGTATGATGTTCCTGAAACATTCTTTCAATCATACAAGCTCCTGCTGTGAACAAACACTGAAAGAAAGAGAAATAAGAACACAAACTACAACTTTCTTCAGCCACAGGCCTTAGATGAACTGAAGATACTGAAAATATGATTCATCAACTCCACAAACAGTATTACCAGCTTCACTTATTACTGACCAGACTGGTTTTATTTCTCTCACACGTCTACTGAAGTTCTTATTGAGAATTAACAGAGGTTTAGATGTTGATGTCTGCTTTAAAATATTTCATTTGAGATCACCATCATGGTGATCATTGTTTACTTTAGTCGCGCTCTTGACCCTTGACTTTTGCTGAGTAAAGAGAAGTTTTTGCTGTGTAAATGGCTGTTTTAAACTTTTTTTAATGATATTATGTATGGTAAACATTCATTAAAGTGGTATTGGGAGAATCAGGATGTCAGTGAATCTCATGTTGTTCGCAGTGTTAAAGGACTCAGTACAGCTTATTCACAAATGCCAGTGAAAAGAAGAGAGGAAGTTGCTGAGAGTCTTCTGCTCTATCTTAAGCAGTCTGTGCACCAGATCCATCAGCCAGGTACGTCTGCTTGTATTTGTGCTTTGAATAAAAGTACTGCTTGAATGTCAACTCTTAGCTGCTATCATAATCAGTTAAACAATGCAACATGACTGAATCCTTAAACGTGTGTAATATTTCTGTCTACATTCTGCAGTCTGCAAACAGGACATCAAAAATGAGACTGACTGGCTGGTTTTGAACCTGGCTCAGTTCTTCACCTATGTGCCTTATTCTGACTTGGCAGAATTCAACATCTCTGAGGTAAAACTCTACTCAAACAAGACTTCAAACTGTCCATGCTTTCCATCAGAAATTATTTGTGCAGTGATGATCTGGAATCCAAGTTTAATTTCCTGACAGAAGTAAGTGTTTTTTTTATTTTTACGGAGCAGGAAGCGGTGTATGGCTCTCTCACTGCTGAACAGAAGGTGGAGCGAATCTTGACACCAGGTCTGTTGGAGGATGAGTCTGCCGTGAGAGAAGTGTTTGGATCAGTTGTAAACTCTCCAGACCAGAACCAGTTGGATGATTTCTTTAAAAATTTCATCAGCACTTCTGCAGAGGTGGGAATATTTTTTACTGGCTTGCATATTCATTTAATGTGGGGGCTTCATATGTATTCAGTGTGCACATGGCTGATTCACGAGTACATGTGAACGTGTCAGCATTGTGCTTTGTTTCCAGAGAAACGTGTCGAGCATCAGCACTGCTGTGAGCAGCATCATTCTGAACATGACATTGATGGACCTGGTGAACAGATTTGAAACCTTCGACCCGAAGACGTTTGCTCTGTGGTTCCAGGATTACTTGACCCTGTTCCTCCCTGGGATCGGTCCAGATAGTCTTTCTGTCATCCCTAAGACCATCAGCTGTGATTCTTACAGAGAAATGTGAGCACTACCTATGAGTCCTGAGCCAAACAAACCAAAGGTCTACTTCAGAAAAAATCTCAAAATGAAGGCAGTGTTGGGCAGCTACTTTGAACCTGGGTTAGACCTCTAGTTCAGTCATCAGTGCATTGTGTCGGCCCAGATCCAGCCCACATCTGGTCCGATTGTAATCCATAATGGGCTGGATCTGGGCCACATTATGTTGCCGTCTCAGTCTGGCATTTTTAGAGCTGTTTCCCTGTGAAAATCATTCATTTGCACCATAAAACCCCCACAATGAACAGAAATAAACAGTAAGCATTCAGTAATCAGCTTATCAAGTTACAACCTACTCATTTATTTTAAGAAGTAAATTAACTAGATACATCAATGCTATTTAAGGGGTCATTTTTTTAATTATGAGATGATTATTTGATAAAGTTCAGGACAGAATTTGTAGTGCTTGTTTTAGAAGAGAGAGTACGTCCACTGTCTGTTCTGGGCTATTTTAGTCAAAAATTTGGGTTCAAAAGAAGTCTCTTATGCTCTCCGAGGCTGAAGTTATTTGATAATTGCATATGGAGAAATATTAAAATTTAAAAGAACTGTTCTGTTCTTTTTGATTATCTTTTAAATTGTACTTTATTATCGTGATGGCAAAGCTCCATTACTTGATCCATCAGAAATCTGTACGCCGATTCGCTCAAATAACACCTGGAACACAACAAAGCCGTGGGACTTTGACATCTTAGTATTTGTGTTTAGCAGAAACATTTGTTTGCATCCATTCATTCCTTTAATTCTGTGTTTGTAGCTTGAAAGGCTGTGATGATGTTTTCAGCAGCCTCACACCGATTCAGACTAAGGATGTCTACCGTTTCACACGTGACTATCTCTCCCATCAGCCCGGCCAAGGTACTGTCTGTGTGTGTGTGTGTGTGTGTGTGTGTGTGTGCGTGTGTGTGTGTGTAGGTCTGTTTGTGTAGGTGTGTGTGTGTGCGTGTGCGTGTGTGTGTGTAGGTCTGTTTGTGTAGGTGTGTGTGTGTGCGTGTGTGTGTGTGTAGGTCTGTTTGTGTAGGTGTGTGCGTGTGCGTGTGTGTGTGTGGAGGTCTGTTTGTGTAGGTGTGTGTGTGTGTGCGTGTGCGTGTTTGTGTGTAGGTCTGTTTGTGTAGGTGTGTGTGTGTGTGCGTGTGTGTGTGTGTAGGTCTGTTTGTGTAGGTGTGTGTGTGTGCGTGTGCGTGTGTGTGTGTGGAGGTCTGTTTGTGTAGGTGTGTGTGTGCATGTGTGTGTGTGTAGGTCTGTTTGTGTAGGTGTGTGTGTGTGCATGTGTGTGTGTGTAGGTCTGTTTGTGTAGGTGTGTGTGTGTGTGTGTGTGTGTGTAGGTCTGTGTGTGTAGGTCTGTGTGTGTAGGTGTGAGTTTGTGTGTGTGGGAGTGTGAGTGTGTGAGTGTGCGTGTGTGTGTGTGTGTGTGTGTGTGTGTGTGGGTGGGTGAAGTTGTCCCCACAAGGATAGTAAAACCTGCAATTTTTGTCTTTGTTGGACATTTCTGGTCCCCATGAGGAAACGGCTTCATATTAAGTGATGTTTTTTCTGTGATGGTAGGGTTAGGGGATAGAATACACAGTTTGAACAGTATAAAAACGTGACAGCCAGTGCATCTAATCTCATCTGATTTCAGGTCAGTCCTGTGTGCAGAGTCTCACCAGTGACTCTGACTGGCTGCTGAAAAATTTCGGCCAGTTCCGCGTATTTGCCTCCTTTACTGATCTGATCAACCTGAAGAGAGACTTTAAAGGGGTGAGCAGAGAAACTACAGCCAGTGTGCAGTAATGCTCGTGTCTCTCAGTGTTGTAATGCGTCTCTCTCTCGGTCAGGTGGAAGCTGCACACTTGCTGACTCCGCTCCAGCTGGCAGAGCTTTGCTCCGACCCTTCACAGCTCTCCACTCCGCAGGATGTTAACACCGTGATGACGGCTATCGAAACACAGCAGCTTTCAGAATTTTTTGATGTTCTTTCTCCAAAAATCCAAGTACGTACTGGAACTTTTCTCAGCAGCTGCTGTGATGTGCAGATATTTGTGCATTTTTCTAATGATGCGTTCCCCGGCGTGTCGTACAGAAGAACGAGCTGAACTACTCTGTGGAGGTGAAGCGGGCGTTCCTCCAGACGGTGTTTGTGAGAGGCGGGCTGTCGTCTGCGTCAGTCAATGATTCAGAGGTGTCAGTCTGGCTCACGGTTCGACTCAGACCTCTGCTGTCAGCGTTGAGCTCGGATAACGTCACAGTGTTCTTTGACATCATCAGGACTCGAGGCTGCGGCGTCAGACGGGAGGCGTAAGAGACTGACATTTCGCTCCGTTCTACTTTCGTGGGGTTTACAGATGGTTCACTCACTCACTATGTTTGTGTATTTGTGATGCAGTGTAAATGCGCTGGACTCTATAAGAACAGCTCTGGATGAAAACACACAACGTCAGATCTATAACAACATCCAACAGTCATTCACAGGTACAACACACACTGCTCATTCGGGTGTTTCTTCTGGCTCTTAGAAAGTAAACTCTGTATATTTTATAATCGAGTTGAAGAAGCAGCTGTCGATGTTGTTTGTTCCTGCAGATGTGGAGCCTCTTCGCTGTTATGGGAATGGGAGTTTCTACCTTTTCCTCAAGACCTTCTTCCTTCATTTTGGATTTCCGGACCTGAGCACCTTCCTGTCTCTGATCCCTGTGGGCAGGAGGCCTGAGGTACCGTGGCGACGCTCCTCTCTCGTTCGCTCTCTCTCCATCGCAGTCCTCCTGACCTGTTTTCCTCCCGCAGGTGTTGAGCTCCATCTCTACAGCGGAGCTGAGCGAGTTTCTGCAGGCGCCGCAGACCCTCGGGAACGGATCGAGACTCTGTGACCTGCTCCGCCAGTACAACCAGACCACACAGTATCTGGAGAAGGTAGGACACCCCGAATGATCTCAGATCTCCTTAAAAGAGACATACTTTTTTCATGACTGTCACTTGCTGTTTATTCCCTTTGTGGATCATTTTAAGCTTGACTGAAAGTGTACTTTATGTGAAATCACCTTGTGTGAATCTGTCTGTCTGTGTCCCGCAGGCGCCGCTGGGGTCCGTGGCTTTGGCCCGGCAGGTGTTGTCCTGCGTCTGGCCTCAGGTTCTGAAGGTGGAGCTCCAGTCGGAGGTGGATCAGTGGTTCGACTCTCGACTCGTTCGGTACCTGCCGCTGCTCACCTCACAGTTCATCGGTCCAGCGCAACTCAGCATCGCCACCTGCCTGCCGTACAGGAAACTGTAAGCCTGCGGGGTCACACATCACAAAACACCTCCACATTAATGTCTCGCTTTATATTAAGTGTGTGTGTGTGTGTGTGTGTGTGTGTTCAGTGTTTCAGTTCTTGGAAACAACTTTAACTTCTCCAAAGCTGATTTCACCCCAGAGGATGTTTACAACTCCATGAAGGTGTTTCTCACAAATGGTACGCGTATGTTCTCGGTATTTGTTTCATAACTGGATATGAGTATGTGTGTGTATGTTTAGATGTTAATTGTGTGTGTGTGTGTGTGTGTGTACAGGTGGCTCTCCGCGGTGCTACAACGCCTCAGATCCTCAGCTGAACTCCACAAACTGGTTTTTCAGCTACATTGGCGTCTTCTTCAGCTACGTCACTCTGTCTGACCTCAACTCCTTCGTGTCATCTGACCAGGTAACTTACTCTTTCATTCATCGTAACACACACACGCATGTCTGCGCTTTCAAGAGAAGTGTTTCCAGTAACGATTTTCCTCGTTATTGTGTAGATCGGCGTGTTCTTGGAAAACCCGGAGAACCTTCAGCTGCTCAACAGCACCAGCGTCCAGTCCAGCGTAACGAGCTACTATATCACACAGCTGTACATCCAGAACCCGTCCTTCAACCCCGTCAGGTTCGTATCACAGCGACTCACGGATGTCAAGCACGACTAAAGCAGAGCAACTGTATATTCACACGTGTGTGTGTGTGTGTGTGTGTGTGTTTGTACAGCTTGCCAGGCCAGTTCCTGTGTACAATCCCATCATTTGCGTTTGAGGGTCTGGGAACATCAGACAGTTTGTTGCTCATCCAACAAATCAACATCTTCTGCAATGAAACCGAAACCCCTGAGGTGATCAATCGATTGATTCTTTGATCAGTTTACTGCATTTGACCTGCAGCACTGACACATTTCCCATCATCCTCTTTTCAGATCACTGCTGCGCTCGCTGCCAATCTCCCCTCCATCTCCTCCTCCACCATACAGCTGCTCGGCAATCAGAGCGTCGGCCTGACGGAGGGACAGATAAAGTCTGCCTCCTCTGATGTCATCAAGGGTGCGCTGCCGACTCTCAGCGCCGTCGTCGGCTGGAATCAGGGCCAAGCTAACGCAGTCGTACAAACGCTCATTGAGTCCGACTTCCCAGTGAGTCTCAATAACACCCACAAAATGCAGAATGTACATAAAACAATTAATCAGTTGCAAAGAAATAATAAACATTGTCGAAGTGATCATTATACTTGTACTTTCTGATTCTGATCCTGATCACTAGTAGTGTGCTGTTGTTTATTTTATTGTAAGCGCAGCAGTTTTAGTACATGCTATACAATGTTATGAACACTAGATGTCCACACCGTACAACACAATGTTTTGATTTTAAAAAAACCCACAAAAACTAATAAAACTGACAACTCACAAAATTATTAAACTTTAACTAAAATTAAAATGCAAATGCAAAATATACAAATAAAAGCGAATTCAGAATATTAATAGTTCAGTTTCTGATTTTCATTTAAATTTAAACTAAAACTAAAAACAAATAAACTACATAGACATATTTTAAAAAAAAACTAATAAAATAAAATAAAATTATTAACTTTAACTAAAATGAAAAATAAAAAAATTATAAATAAAAGCTAATTCAGAATATTAATAGTTTAGTTTCTGATTTTTATTTAAATTTAAAGTACTAAAATTACTAAAACTAAAAATAATAAACTATATAGACAGTTAAAAAAGTAATAAAAATGACAAAAACAAAAACTACTAAAACTTTAAAATAAAAAAATATACAAATAAAAACTAATTAATATAATTAACAGTTCAGTTTCTGATTTCCAAGTAAATTTAAAGAACTAAAAGTACTAAAACAAAAAATGAATAAAAACTATATAGACATATTTAAAAAAACTAATAAAAAATTACTTAAACATTAGTAACTTAGTAACTTAAGCATTACTAAATATGAACAGTATAAAAATAAAACCTAAGCATATTAATGGTTCCGAACTGAATGACTCTAGTGACTCTTGTGTTTCTGAGGAAGTCTTTGGGATGTGTTTCAGATCGACACCGGCTCTTCCCTGGTGTCTCTCGGGACGCTCGTCAAGGGCGTCCCGTCGGAAACCATCTCCAGCATCAATTCTTCCGAACTCCTGAGCATATCCAACAATCCCACGTTCATCAACAACATCCTCTCGGCTCCGGTCATCCTGCAGCTCGTTTACGTCATGAAGGTGCCGCTCAGACCCGTTAACAGAGTGACCTCACCTCTTCATCTTCAGCCTCCTCTCAGACGCTCTGTCCTTCTGTCCCCAGATCGTGTCCATCAATGAAACTAATGCCATTGAGAATGTCCCGGATGCGTTGGCTGGATCGATCCCGCGGGTGTTCCTGGTTCCTCAGGAGTCGGTGAATGTATCCGAGCTCAACCAGAAGCAGTGGACGCAGGAGCAGGTGCGACATGTCTCCGCTTCTTCTAGCTTTCTCCAGCATGATTGTGTGAAGAGGAAAAACATTGTAAAACGTCCTGCTGTGATCAGATTTTGTGCCTACAATGGGGTCAAACTGTAAACACGTCAAATATGAACATACAAAAGATGCTCCTTGCCTTTAGTTGCATGTTTGTTCGTGTGCGTGTGCTGATTTTCGGTCATCTTGTGGTCTCTTAGGCTGTGATGCTGTTCGGTTCTGTGGCCAGCAGCAGTACGGACGCAGAGGAGTAAGTGACGCAGACATACGAACAGAGTATCCGCTCACGGTTCGTACGGCAGGCGTTTACGAGCGCGTGTGTTTGTCTCCCTCTGCAGGCTGTCGGAGGCGCTGCTGCAGGGCTTCACCTGCACGTCGGTCCAGACGCTCGATGAAGAGAAGGTCAAGCAGCTGGTCAGAGCATGCAGACATCGGCCTGGACGTAAGAAGGTCCAGCTGAAGGAGAGTCAGGTAGCGCGACGCTTCACCGCAGAGCTGGACGTTACTCACCTCTGTGTTTGGCGGGTTTGTGACTGTCGTCTTGTTGTTTTCCAGCTGATGTGCATGTACAACTACATGAAGGACGAGGACGCGTCGAACTTCACAGATCTACCTGCAGAAACGCTGCTTTACTACAGGCGAGTGGCACATTTACATTTGTTCATTCGCTGTTATCTAAAGCGACAAATGAGAATGAGACCAGCTGATGAAAATTTCATTCATGAAAAGCACATTTCATACATTTAAAGGGCTGGACGACAGATCCAGAAAAGAGCAAAACACATTAGAACGCATTTTTCAGAAAACAAGATAAAAACAAGATCTTCTCCAGTAAATGTATCTTGATTTAAAAGGATAAAAATGAAAAATATCCCATGATTTATTCACCCTCAAGCCATCCTAGGTGTTTATGACTGTCTTCTTTCAGAGGAACACAATCGGAGTTATATTTAAAAATATCCTGGATCTCCAAAGATTTATAATGTGATGAACGGCGACGTGTTTTGAAGCCAAAAATAATACATCCATCCATCATAAATATAATCCATACGACTCCAGAGGATTAATAAAGGCCATTTGAAGTGAAGCGATGGGTTTATGAGAAAACTTTATGAAGTAAAGAAGACACGATTACACCACTGAACTAACAGAACTGACCATTTTATTTATAACAATCACTCCCTCTTTGCATAGAAAACAAATCTTATTTATACACCAATAAATAGAGCGGTCTGGAAGTGCAAAAAATAAAAATAAAGCGCACCGATCATTTATTTCCATAGTGTTGAGTTTACTTGGATGTTTATTAGCCAATTAATGGTTATATAGTAAATGTTTATATAATTACAGTGTTTAAAACAAGTGAATCTCGTTAAAAGTTACATAAGGTGGCCGTGCTGGAGCATCAACCCGCTGCGCGAAGACTTCACGAGACTGATGATGAGCACAGACACACAGAATCAAATTCAGCGCTTTCATTTCCAACATGTGCTCTTTCATGGCTGTATTATTTAATGCATGCAAACTTACATCTTTATTGGGACAGGACGTGATCTTACCTGACTCCGTGGGTTTGTCTCTATTTCTTAGAGACAAGCTGCATAAACTAACTACATTTCAGGCATTATATGTAACGCATATAATTTGTGCATCAATGACTGTTATGTTAAATACAGTTGACTAATTACAGCAAAGCAGGAAAGTGTCGCTACTTTACCTGTGCACGCCGTTCTCTCGTCTCCCCTCAGATGAGCTGTAATGGCGATCCTGCGCGCAATTGACCCTTCACCAACAGTTTGATTGACAGGCGATCTGACCAATCATAACCCTGAATCCGCCATTTTGTCGGTCAAAGCAGTCAGGGGAGTTAGTAGATTAACGTTGGTGAACTTGAATCATGTCTTGAAACAACATTCCTTCTGATGTTCATTCATGTTTATTTGATGCTATAAATGAACTAGTATGAAGAGATGATCGAGGAGCTCCAGCGATCTGTCACCACACATTAAACACACACTAGACGCTATTTATTGATTCAACTACTTTAAAACATTACAATATTTTAAATATGAAACTGTTTCATATGTTGTCAGTGTCCTCTTTGCTCCAGGATGTATTTTTCACAGCGTGAGAACATGATGTGTGGCACGAGCAACAGTAACTAAAGAGGGCGGGTATCTGTGAAGGGTCAGTTCTCAAAACGCCCACAAGATGGCGACATTTATCGGTATATCAGATATTAGAAAACCGATATCTGACCGATATCCGATTATGGCAAAATGCATAAATATCAGGGACAATATTGGTAAATCGATAAATCGGTCGATCTCTAATCGTAATCCAAAAACAGGCAACAGCTCTAAACACAAGCAGGCAGTCAATACAATAATAAACACAGATCAAGGCAGCGTATGGGCAAAGAGTGAACCAAGTTTGTTGTACAAACAGTAAAGCAAGAGCTGGCGATGAGAGACTGAAAGAGTCAGGTTAATATATGGTGAGCTAGTGCGGCTGAGGAGTCGGTGACAGTGAGGCAGTAGTCTGGGGTGCAGTGCCCTCTAGTGGCTGTTAAGGGCACTCCAGTGCGTGATCGTGACAACTTTACAGTGCTGTGAGATAATCAAATTCAAAAAATTTATAAAAATTCTCAAACAGGGTGTTTGTTTGTCCATCTGTTCTTTAATTTTTATTCATGATCATTTGTTCATGTGTTTTTGTTGGTCAGCTATGAGAAGGTGTCGAAGGAAAACTGCAGCTCGTATTTCAGCGCTGTAGGAACAGCAGATTACTCTGTTCTTTCCAGCGTCCTCGACAAACAGACCACTCTGTTCAACAACGCACGAGACTGTCTGGTGAGCTGCACACACACACACACACACACACCCTCACACACTCACACACACACTCACACAAACACAAACACACACACACACACACACACTCAGTACATGTCTTTCCACCCCAGACTCGTGTAATCGTGTGTGTGTGTGTGTGTGTGTTGTAGGGCATCTCAGGTGAGAGTCTGATCAAAGATCAGGTGGAGGTTCTGGGGAATCTGTCGTGTACGCTGGACCCCATCTACATCCAGAACTCTGATCCAGCCATCATTGAGAGTCTGAAGAACTGCCTCGATCTGTCCGAAGCTCAGATCCGTGCCGTGGAAACGCTGCTGCTCTCAGGAAACACGACCTACGGGTGAGAGAAATCAGGAGGCCGCGCGCTTTAACTCATGGATCGTGCTGATGATCCCGTGTTCTGACGTGAGGTGTGTTTCTGCTCTCAGGAACTCGTCGGTGTGGGATCAGCAGACGCTGGAGCGATTGGACATCCTGCCGCTGTACTTCACCGACGGATTCTGGCAGCGGTTCAGCACCGTACGGATGTTTATTCCCTGCTCCTCACCTCTCTCTCTTGTGTTCCAGGTGTGCGTACCGCTGCTTAATATCTGTGTGTGTGTGTGTGTGTGTGTGTGTGTGTGTGTGTGTGTTACAGTCTGTGAAGAGGAAGTACATGAAGGTGTTCATGCCGTCTTTGAGGATGAGGAACACAGAGAAGCCGAAACTAAAGAAGCTCTTTAAGAACTGCAACGCTGAGCTAGACGCTAAAAGCCGAACGAGACGCTCCGCAGGTAAAACACACAGTGACGTGAAGGAATGTGTAGTTGGAATATGGAAGACTCAGACTGAAGACGATTGTCTTGTATTGGCATGATGACATATTGGTGGATGTTTGTGTCGGTCAGTCTGCAGTGCAGGAAACATCACTGAAGCCACCATCACTGACGCCTCCTTCCCGTTCGGCTACACCTTGGCTCAGTTCGACGTGTGTCTGGACGTCTGGGTCCTCCGGGATAACCTGGCCGCGATCGCAGAGAAGGTGGACGACAGCGATTTCCAGAGAGTGATTCTGAACAAGCTGAAGCAGGTGAGCCGCGTGCGTCTGAAGCGTGATTCGAGTGTGTCGTGAGCGAGCTCGTGTGACGCTGCTGAGTGTTTCAGGTGTTTCCCCGCGGGCTGACCGACAGAGAGCTGCAGGTGCTCGCGTCTGTTTCACGACAAGCCACGGTGGACGAAATCAGGACGTGGAGCGTCACCACCATCGACACGTTATCCGCTCTGATGGACAAAAACAACGGAGTGTGGGATCAAGACAAGGTGTGTGTGTGTTTACTTGACTGTACTCGTGGACAAACTGGCTTCTGTGAGGATATAAAGACATTAAAGTAATGTGTGTGTGTGTGTGTGTTGTAGAGTAAGGAGGTGATCCTCCGGTATCTGAGTGTGTCTGGACACACTTTAGGCATTAATGAACTGAACGTCATCGGCTCGAACCTCTGCTCGCTGAACGTCTCGACACTGCAGAGCATTAAAGCTGGAGACCTGAGGTACTGCATCTCACTCAAAGCCTCGCTCGGCACACTTTTACGAGATCAGCTCGGTTCGTTCACTCGTTCACGTCTGTCTCTCTCTCCTCATGTGCAGCACTGTAAATGTTCTGGATCTGTCCTCGTGTTCATATGAACAGAAATCAGTTCTGTACGTCACTGCAACCTCCTCATTCAGAGCTCAACGCAACAATGGCCGGACTTACTACCACCTCATCCACCCTTACCTCGGTAACACACCCTCACACACACACACACACTCACACAATCACACACACACACACTCACATACACACACATTCACACAATCACACACACACACACTCACACAAACACACATACTCACACAATCACACACACACACACTCACACACACACACACTCACACCCTCACACACACACACACTCACATACACACACACACTCACACAATCACACACACACACACACACACACTCACACACACACAATCACACAATCACACACACACTCACATACACACTCACATACACACACACTCACACAATCACTCACACAATCACACACACTCACACACACACACTCACACACACACAATCACACACACACACACACAATCATTCACACAATCACACACACACACACAATCTCACACACACACAATCACACAATCACACACACACACAATCATACACACACTCACACTCACACAATCACACACACACACACACACACAATCATACACACACTCACACAATCACACACAATCACACACACACACACACACACAATCACACACATATACAGTATATGCAGTTCCCATGATTACACTAATGTACACTCAAACATCAGTATAAATGTGTGTTTGTGTTTGTATGTACTGTGTGATTTTTAAATTCACCTGGTTGGAAGACTTTTCATTAAAAGTCACTACTGAAGTCTAATGACTGTGTGTGTGTGTGTGTGTGTGTGTGTGTGAGTGCAGGTGGAGCTCCGGTTGAGGACGTGAGGGCTCTGGCCTCTTATAACATCACTATGGACGTCAGCACCTTGAGAAGCCTTAACTTACCTGTTGTCACGGTAACATACTTCTCTCTCTCACACACACACACACACACACGTTCAGCTCCATGCTGGTCTCAGTCTGACTCCAGCCGTGTGTTTCAGAGTCTGAGTGTGTCTGATGTTCGGGCTCTGATGGGTTCGTCCGTGGCGGATCTGAAGGTGTTTGAGAACGACTCTGTGGTCCAGGCCTGGATCGCCTCACAGCCGCAGTCTGAGTTAGACACCCTGAATCTGGGTCTGCGTGGAGGCCGAGCCGATCCCGGCACATCAGCCGCTCCCGTCAGCGGACACAGCAACATCACCGCCAGCGGCAACGGCACGCAGTCGCCCGCTCTCAGCCAATCAGCTACGACTGTCGCTGCACAAGGTAAAGCCACGCCCCTTCTGATCCACTGACAGTCCCCAGAGCAAGCCGTCGAACACTACTGATGTGTGTGTGTGTGTGTGTGTGTGTGTGTGTGTGTGTGTGTGTGTGTGTGTGTGTGTGTTTCAGGATCTGCAGCGGCGCTCCGTCTCGCTCCAGGCCTGTGGTTCATCGCGTCCTGTGTGTGGCTTCTGACTTTAACATGACACAACATCAGCGAAAATCAATGATCGATATCAGTAATCAATCGTGTGACATCAGAACGAGCAATGCTAGCACTTACAATTACTAATCTATTTTTGTTGATCTTATAATCAGCTCACATTTTTTCTGAAATGATTTTAATTTAATGACAATGATTGTGTAACAAATATTTGTGAACTAATTTAAGATATTTCTGTTCTAATAAAAGTAATTACACTCAGAATGAAAATTGTAATGAACGAAATCTAGAATAATAAATTATATTGTGCCTTAACTATCACTGTAAAATTATTCTTCAATCATTCACTGTTCTTGTAAAATTATTCATCAGTTTTTGTCTTCAATAAAATGAACGTGCATCTTTATGATTTCTTGAAGAATGTGTGAATTTTGTATGAAAATACAGCGTTCCAGTTTCTGTGGAGAAATGCACACAGATGTGAGCTGCATCTGTCTAAAGCTCATTTTGGGGACGTCCTCATTTGTAAATAAGTATAGAAAAGAGGAAAACAGGGTTGGACTTTATTTCGATGGTCTACTGCAGACGTTCCCTGACTGAGAGTAAACTTACACAAACATGAACTCATACAGCTCTCACGAGTGTCAGAGGACCGCCACCGTCACACTGCCATCACTTCCAGGCAGAAGATCTGTTGGACGACCATTAAAATAAAGGGTTACCAAAAATGTTTTATTGTAAAATGCATAAAGTTAAGGTGAAGTTAAAGGTACAATATGTAGAATTTTTATATTAAAATATCCAAAAACCACTTGCACAGTGTTATATATTTTGTTAAGCTGTGTACTTACATTATCCTAAATGTTTCCAAGAATTTGTAAATTCAGAGAAAATCTCAATTTTAAATACTGGGCCGCCCCGGTGTTTTCACTCGTAAATGACGTGATATCCCTGGACTCACAGTAACCATGGTAACAGACACGGACGGCCGCGTAACGTAAAGCGGCGCTGCTGTTGTTTCGTCCATGGACCATGGCGAGCAAATTTTGGGACAAAAGGAGAAATAAAACGAGGATCAATATCAGCGTGGGGTTTCCGAGATGTCGAGAGCTTTACGACAAACTTCGACTTGACAGAGACGCGCTCTCGCACGTTATTAGACAAGATAAGCGAATGTAGCTATAAGACTAATCAATGTTATACATCTGAACACGACGAAGAGTCAGAATATCATCAGAATGATAATCTAATGTTGATTCATCAGATAATCTGACCTGTATGAGGAGTATTTCAGCACTTATGAGTAGTTCGGTAGAATGAAATGTCCTCGTTTCTTTATATCCTCCTGAATATCCTTTGAATTGTTTTACGCCCCCTAGTGGCGAAAAACTATGGATTGTACCTTTAATAGTGTTTACTAGATATAAAACGACAGAAGTCTCCATTTACACAGCAGAGTGTTAAAATATAAAACCTATTAAAATATAATACTTTACTCCATATCTCTCACAAAGTTGGCCCTCTCAAGGCACCTTCTCAAAACATCTGAGAGTTTGTGGCTGTGTGATAGTTTCAGGTCAGCAGACTCTCTTTCTCTGCTGTTTCTCGTGGTTTTGTTCGAGCGTTTGCTGTGATTATTTTGGTCAAATCATCTTTTTAAAGTCGGGGTATTTTCCACGAGGATGAACGTGTGGTGTTGAGTTACCAACGTACAGAAATTCATCTGAATTTGAGTTGATAATAACTCACTTATTAAACGGCGTACAGTATTTCAAGCTTTCTATCTCTTCATCTCTAGTTAATCATTCAGTGTGATGTGTATTATATACGAGTCAGATTTCTATAGAGCTTTATACAGGTTGTTTCAGAGCAGCTTCACGTTAGGATGTATCTGTAGATGTTCAGGAGAAGTTCTGTATCGATCACAGTTCTCAGATCACAAACACTGAAACTCTTACCTGACATTCACATGCACCGTTTTTGCAGTCGAATGTAGATTCATTTTTTAAATTCTACAAATATTTGACATTTGAATTTTATTGTGACAGCCCTAGATGACGGTTTCCAGATGCCTGTGTAGACTCTTATTTATCACAAAATGAGTTTCTATTTTAACATTTGTTGAATTGAACGATAGTTTGCGTCGGTGAGTCTTTTCTATTTAACCTCTAGATCGGTAGACATTGTCTACAAATGTGTTTTCCTGCTTTCTGCTGTTAATGGCATCCGTAACATTTCTGAACATGAACTCCTTCAATCTCACATTAATATCAAAACTCAACATTATTTAATGGAACTAAAATCGACTGACAATGAACAGCTGAATTTTTATTAACTATCGTTAACAAAGATGAATAATTACGGTTTATTTCAACGGTAGAGTTCAACATGTCATTTCACTCTCAGTCTGTTAGTTTAGGGTTCGTGTCAGTAGAATAAGTTGATGTAGTTTCTTACAAAGAAATAACACGCTGCTCATAGTTAGTTGAGGCATTAACCACTGCGAACCGATGGAACCTGATCTGATGAGAGTGATGCTGCGATCCAGAACCAGTTTAATGAACCGAAGATCAAGAGGTGTGGAGAGGAACGCAGACGCTGGTTGAACCGGTCTGCGGCTGCTTAGGGAAGTTACAGAATTTATGAAATATTTCCTCATATAATGATTGATTATCACATATTCTGCGGTCTTGGTTCCCGTTTGGTCCAAATATAATTCCCTTGTCAGTCCCACTTAATATTAGGTGTTATAAATAGTAATAATTATGTCCAATGTGCTTATTGTGCTGATGTTGAATTGGAAACGGGTGAGGATAGGACAGGTTTGCTGGTTCAAGGGTCTTATTTTACACTGTAAGTACACGATAGAGGCACAGATTGAGGGGTTAGGATGTAGTAGAGACTCTTATAAAGTGTGTTTGACAGGTGTGAGGCGTCCCAGTCGCTCTCACCTGTGTCAGCTGTGGGCGGAGCCTGGGGAATGAATGGCATTGGCTGTGAGACTCGCTCAGTTCAGTTCTTCAGCACAGACACACCTGACAGGTACAGTCACCGCTCTCCTACATGAATACAGCCGCGCTCGTGTGTGTGTGTGTGTGTGTGTGCACTGCTCTGATGTTTTAACTGTGTGTGTGTGTGTGTGTGAGTGTGTGTGTGAGTGTGTGTGTGTGCACTGCTCTGATGTTTTAACTGTGTGTGTGTGTGAGTGTGTGTGTGTGAGAGTGTGAGTGTGTGTGTGTGTGTGTGTGCGCACTGCTCTGATGTTTTAACTGTGTGTGTGAGTGTGTGTGTGCACTGCTCTGATGTTTTAACTGTGTGTGTGTGTGTGAGTGTGTGTGTGTGTGTATGTGTGTGTGTGTGAGTGCGTGTGTGTGTATGTGTGTGTGTGTGTGTGTGTGCAGGTTCACTGCTCTGATGTTTTAACTGTGTGTGTGAGTGCGTGTGTGCACTGCTCTGATGTTTTAACTGTGTGTGTGTGTGTGAGTGTGTGTGTGTGTGTATGTGTGTGTGTGTGAGTGCGTGTGTGTGTATGTGTGTGTGTGTGTGTGTGTGCGCACTGCTCTGATGTTTTAACTGTGTGTGTGAGTGTGTGTGTGCACTGCTCTGATGTTTTAACTGTGTGTGTGTGTGTGAGTGTGTGTGTGTGTGTATGTGTGTGTGTGTGAGTGCGTGTGTGTGTATGTGTGTGTGTGTGTGTGTGTGCAGGTTCACTGCTCTGATGTTTTAACTGTGTGTGTGAGTGCGTGTGTGTGTGTGTGTGTGAGTGTGTGTGAGTGTGTGAGTGTGTGTGTGTGTGAGTGCGTGTGTGTGTGTGTGTGTGAGTGTGTGTGAGTGTGTGAGTGTGTGTGTGTGTGAGTGTGTGTGTGTGCTGTTACTCCTCTGAGAGTTTAGTGTGTTTAAATGACTGTGACAGCAGGATCGACTCAGAGTCTCTTTAAAGCCTGTTAAATCTGATGTTATTGATCTTATATGTGTGTGGAGATGATCTGTGTGTGAGTGTGCGTCTCTACACTGAATCACACCATTTTCCTTCCATTTTTATGATTTTCACAGATTTTGGTAGATTTGTTAAAAATCGTGTCTTGGAAAGATCAGTTTTGGAGCTGATCGTGTTATCTGAGATCTGGAGCATTTCGAGTTTAGTTTCAGTCTTTCACGTGTCATACGCTGGTGTCTCGGTTATGTAAAACAAGTGGTATTATATTTAAATCATGAGCACTTTTTGAAACATGCATTTATTAATAGTTTACAGCGGTAGAAAACAGAATCAAAAGTTAAATAAGAACTCATGTGGGGCACAACATTACAGTCTTGCAAGTTTTAGTTGCTCACCATGTTTCACACAACATGAGTAACATCTAGATAATGTTGTGAAGGTCCAGAGATGAAAATCCTCTGGTAAAACTGAAGGATCTGAAGGAGAACTGACTTCACCCTCCATTCACACATTTCGTAGCGGCGCTTGGAGTCGATTGTGATATTTCTGATAATAACACAATGAAACATGACAAATTGTTCAACACAATTTTTTGTTCAGACTGTCATATAGAGAAATGATGGTAACACTTTACAATAATGTTCATTAGTTAACATGAACTACAGCATTTATTAATCTTTGTTAATGTTAATTTCAACATTTACTAACCCATTATTACAATCTTGTTAACATTAGTTAATGAACTAACATGAACAAACAATGAACAACTGTAACTAACCGTAACTACTGTTAATGAAGATTAGTAAATACAGTAACTAATGTATCGTTCACGGTTAGTTCATGTTCGTTAATACATTAACTAATGTTTAACTAATGAACATTATCGTAAAGTGTTACACAGTGTAAAACACCCAGATATTATAACTGATTATGATGTTGTCAGTGTTTGCTTTTTACTTTTTGTACAGTAAAATAAAACCTGAAATAACAATTTAGTCAGATAAATATGGAGAGATTTGATAAATGAAGTGTGGGATAAATGAATAAAATTAAACAACATTTTATATATATATATATATATATATATATATATATATATATATGAAATATTGTCCTCATATATTGATGGTTTAATAGGGTCATTAGAAACAAACGTGACATTACTGTACTTCCTGCTCATTTCAATCCATCAGAATCTCAGAATATGAACAGGATCTGTCCACACATCGTCTGAGAGTTCCTCACAGTGTTTAATAATCATAAGATCTGCAAACTCTTTCCATTCTTCCTTCACATCTGATGTTTCTGTGCAGTCGTGTGTTTCCTGTCAAATCTAGAGATTATTACTCTAAATGTGCTTATTTATATCAGTCATTGATATCATATTTGTAGGAAATGATAACAAACCTTATTTTCCAGACTATATAAATAAACACTTATACAACATGATTCATGAGTCAGTCAGGAGAAAGAAAAATCCACCAGACTTCACTATTTCTAAAATTATTATTATTATTATAATTATTATTATTGTATAGTTTCATTATTTAGATAGTTTTATTGGTGACACAGCAGTTCTATTAAGTAACATTAACATGTAATAATAAATTGCTCGTCAGTTGATGTTCTGATGTGTGAAGTGAAGAGTGATTCATTAGATGAGAATGTTGTTGAATGAGCAGCAGTGATCCGGTGGCTCGACCGGTCGGACCAGCTGCGGTTTCCACTGGCTCTATTGTGTCGGATGAGGAATGACAGGGATGTGTGGGAGAATCTTTTGTGCTTGAGATCCAGCGCATGACGTCACGCCGCCCGCGGCAGCAGATCACAACACACGTGACTTCAGCCCGCGGCGAGGCATTCATCTTCACAGCCGCTGTGCTGTTATTATTCAACAGATCTTAAATATGTATTTATTTGATTTACAGTGAAAACAGTGAAATATTATTACAGTTTAAATCAGCTGTTTTCTATGTGAATATGTAGTAAAATGTAGTTTATTCCTGTGATCAGAGCTGAGGTTTGCAGGGGCGGACAGGACTGAAGTGTTTTTACTGTGTCTGTTCTTTATCAGACTGTTTTTCTTTGGAAAACTTTTACTGCTCTACATTCCAAAGCATAATACTGTACTTTTTACTGCATATTGAATTACATTTAATACATAATTACATTAAAAATGTTGTTCTTTCCTACTTTTACTCTTCAAAAAACTTCAAAATTTTACTTGAGTACAAGTATGACATTATGCGTTGGAATGAATCCAATCCAAAGAAAAACAAATGTACTTGAGTAAAAAGACTTGACTGCTGTCCGCCTCACTCCAGTCTTCAGAGTCACATGACCCTTCAGAAATCATTCTAACATGATGATTTGATGATCAAGAAACATTTATGATTATTATCAGTGTTGAAAACAGTTTTTGCTGCTTAACATTTTCTGTGGAAACAATGATCCCATTCAAACATTTGAAAAAAAGACACTTGAAATGAATTAATACTTTATACATCGAGGACGCATTAAATTGATCAAAAGTGACAGTGAAGACATTTATAATGTTACAAAGTATTTCTGTTTCATAAGTGCTTTAATAAATGTAATAATTACAAATAAATGCTGTTATTTGGACTTTCTATTCATCAAAGAATCCTGAAGAATAAAATGTGTGATGGTTTCCACAAAACTCTGAATTATTTTCAACACTGATAATAATCATAAATGTTTGTTGATCATAAATCATCAAATCATCATATCAGAATGATTTCTGAAGGATCATGTGACTCTGAAGACTGGAGTAATGATGCTGAAAATTCAGGAATAAATGACACTGTACTATATATTCACATAGAAAACTGATGATTTACATTAGAATAATATTTTGATGAAATAAAAGCAGCCAAAATACTTCTTTCAAAAACATAAAAAACGTTTGACAGGTACTGTATTCATTAATAAATCACATCCTTTTCCTTCATCAATAAACAACAGATGGATTGTACTGTTTTTCAGGCAAACCATTATATTATATTACATAATATGGTAAAACTTTACAATAAAGTTCATTAGTTAATATAATAACTAACATGAACTAACCATGAGCAACAAATTTGTTATTTACCAATCTTCGTTAGTTAATGAAAGTACAGTAGTTTGTTGTTTGTTCATGTTAGTTCACAGTGCATCAACTAATGTTGGCAAGATTTTAGTAAATTAGTAAATGTTGAAATTAACATTAACAAAGATGTTTACACTTTATAACACTGATCCTACATTAATGAAACTCTAATTAATGAATTAGTCGGTAATAGTGATGAGTTGAAGGTGTTCAGTTTTCTCATTCCTCCTCATGAAAACTTTTGAGGTTTTTGTAGGTTTTGTACAGTAATTATATCATATTATATTATATTATATTATATTAAAGTTTGATGGTGTGTGTGTGTGTGTGTGTGTGTGTGTGTGTGTGAGTGTGTGTGTGTGTGTGTCTGTTCAGGGTTGTGTTTGTTGTCGTCCCTTCAAATATCTGTAAAATCTTGCTTGTTTGTCATGACTAATGAAAATCCTGTCTTCATTCAGAATCATTTGAGAGGCAGTAAATTGTCATCACACTCATCTGGTGTTTTGTTTGTTTCTCTCAGAGTTTAATATATTTCACATGAACGTCTCAAGAGAAGAACTGTCTTCATGAGAACGCCTCTTATTTTCCCACTCCTGTGTGTGGGAGTGATGGCTTTCAGTGAGTCCACAATCATCCTTTATACTTAAACTGATTAATGAAACGATACACTAATCAAATATAATGGAATAATGTTCCTGTCATGACTGTGTTAGAATGACTTGACTGTGATTGGCCAGTGGTGTCATTCAAATATTTGTGTCCAGTATAATCACTGTTTTTCTCAGTCCAGTCCTTTGCTCCATACTCTCTTTCTTCTCACAGAATAAAATCAATATTTCATGTATTAATGTGATAATAGGCGTGTGATGCAGGTTAAATGTCTCTCTCTGTTTTCAGGCAGCATATGTTCAGCAGTTCAGACGTGAGTGAATTTCTTCAGATCTACCCATTGTATAACCTAAAGAAACCTTTGGGACAAAAGAGCCCATCCAGAATGCAGTCTTTCTAGTGTTTTATGTTGTTGACTTTAACATTTCTAGCTTCTATTCATCATCGTGACCTATCCCTCACTCTCTCTCTCTCTCTCTTGTATCGCTACATTAATCTCCTTCTCATTTCATGATTCACAGTCAAACCTGTGGAGCGAGTGTTGGGCTTACTGCAGAACAATGCACTGATGTGAGTATACACACGCACACACACGTTTATTTATAGATTGTTCTTTGTTCCAGAACATTGTTTGTTTTGGTATGACAGCAGCTCACTAGAAGTTACATGAGCAAGGCAATATAAAAAACTTAACATTAAAACTAAAATCATCTCAGAGGTCATACAAAGACTCACCAACACCATCAACAAGACACGTGTAAGCACAGACAAACACTGTGGATAGATGCAAACAGACTGAAAGACAACAAGACTCCAGACAGAAACATGAAACCAAAGCGAACATGATGACTCTTTTTAAATAAAAGACCCTAGACAAAAAAAAGATCATACTCACAATGAAACCTCGCCACTCCCACCGGTCACTGGGGAACATCTATGGAATGTGTTACATAAAGATTTGAGTGAAGCTCCTAAACATCGTTTACGTAAACGAGTGAAACCATATAATCTTTCAATTTACTGCAGCGAGCAGCCGCTCAGATTGCTCCAGAAGCAGCTGTTTCAGCGTCCCTCCACCTCCCCAACATCATTTAGACATCTTTCTATCAGATTCATCTTCCAAGCATTAGTAGTTCCTCTGGGGATTTATCTGAAGCCACTTCCTCGAGCCTCTTAACTGCGGACAGCAAGCGAAATACGTTTAAACCTAATAGCTTAGCGATTACATGGGCAAACAAACTCTTGAAGTCACATCTAGAGCAGCTTCTGTCCAGCATCCAACAGATTCAGCTGTGAGGATTTATGTCAAGCCTTGAGACAGGCCAGAGAGTTTAGGGGCTAAAAACATGATCAGAAACAGGAACCCAAGGGCAGCAGGAGCTGGACATCGCAGGCAGAGCTCTGGAGGAAAGTTAGTGGGAACAGGTGAGGACCACGCAAGGAACCAAGATAGGGATAAATAACTAAGGGATCTGGACAGGAGCTGCCAGAGACAACATCCACATGGTCGTTCCTGGGACTCTAGAAGAACATGATGCCTTCATCCTCTTCCTCCTCTTGGACCAGCTTTGCCTGGAGTGGAACATGTTGTCCATCAACTAGAAAAGAGCAGCCACTCAAATAACCAAAGAAAAAGTGAGGATTAGCTCCTCATCACAACTGCTTGTTGTCTCAGCTGGGAACTTTGTTTCCTGGTGGACTGTATAAACCAGCACAACAAAGTCCCATGTAGTCCTCTATGAGACCATCGCCCTGATGGAAAGACAGCGTTTCATTCTTTAGATGTTTTTTTTCTGCAACACAGTAGCTGATTGAACATCAATACAGGCATGTAAGCCTTAGAGGAGGATAAAGTCTTAAACGCTCCGCGTTATACAAAACCGAACTATTGTAAACTCATGTTCTCAATATGTGCTGCTTCTGTCGCCTCAGATGGACGGTCCCACGCAGAGCTTCCTGACCTGTGCTGGCGTCCCATCGGAGCCTGACGCAGACCACATCCTGAACCTGAAGGGACTCATCAGCGCTGCTCTGGATGTCTACTCCTTCATGGTATGCCAGCACACACAGACACACATATCCCATGAGCCTTCGGTGCCGCGGCTCTGCTGTGATACTGTCTCTCTCGCAGCGCTCCAGTGTGTCCGGAGTTCCGGTCTTGGATCTGTCTGCAGGTGTCAGTTTGAACGAGGATCACGTGATCAGAGCGTGGCTGGACATCAAACTCACTCCTCTGCTGTCGTCCATCTCCAGAAACTTCCTCACATGTATCAGCAACAGAAACTTCAGCTGCAGCACCTACCAGACTGTGTACGACAATGAGCACAAGAAACTAGCGGAATACAATTCATGACTTCATTTCATTGTGTAAATGACTGTTTGATCTGGTGTTTGTGTGTGTATATAGTGTCAAGGAGTTGAGTCAGCATTTCTCCGGTCTGGATCCAGTGAGACAAAAGTGGATCTATTCTTTCTTCATGTACCCGTTTCTCTCCAGAAACACATCCTCAGGTAACACTTGGATGGAGTGTTGTTTGTTGTTTGCAGGTCATGGTGTTTTTGAAGGTTTTGGGCATATCCGATTATGTGTTGTTGTAGGTTGTGTGGATCCAGAGGACAACACTGAAGACTGGCTGATGAAGAACTTTGGCTCGTTCGCTGTCATGGCTCAAGTGCGAGACTTTACGTCCATCAACATGCTCTTCAGTGGGGTAGGAACACTTCCTCCTGCATCTGATGCTCTCCTGAGGGTCAGGAGTGTGGTGGCACCAGTTTAACTTCAATACTATGTTGATGTCCTGGAGATGTTCTGAGGTTCTTCCCTGTCTTGTCAGTTGGAGGTTTTGCACCTCTTGAGTCCAGAACAGAAGGCAGAGCTTCTCCTTCATCCGGAGGTGGTGGGCTTGACTGACAGCTCCCTCAGCCTGGTGTTTCAGAGTTTGCTGTCCTCTCTGATGCCTTCTGAGGATCCATGGACTTCAAATAACAGCACACAGTATTATATGAGCACTGTTCCGTCGTCTTCACCGCAAGACCCTCTTGGACAGGCAAGAAAGTCTAATGGATGTAGATGACTAAATCTGTCTAACTTTAGTCTGTCTGACTAATTCGACTTTAACAGCACTAGTTGTGTAACTACTAAAGTGATCCAAATATGCTGATCTATTGAAATATTGAATGATTCATTTAGTGTGTCTGTTGTGTGGCTGCAGGCACTGAATGGTTTCATGACGGCATTTAGACCTGTCGGGAGTTTTGTGAGAGAATTTGTGTCCTTGACACAGCAGGTAATGGCATAAACACACACACACACACACACACACACACACACACACACACATTCAGTAAAGCTTTACAAACCTAAACTGAATATCCTGAGTTTGAATAATTCTGTAATTCTCTATATCTGTTCTCTTCTTTAAGCAAAACTTGAGTGGCATGCGGAGCAGCACACTTTTGCAGGCCGTGATGAACCTGACGCTTGCCGAGATCGCCGCTCCTTTCAAGCAGAATCCCACCCAAGAGCAGCAGCTGGTTTCTTTTGACCCCATGAATGTTAACGACTGGTTCACGCATGTGGTTTCTCCCATACTCCGGCGGTTCCTTCCTCACAACCAAATCCACTCCAACCTCACGGCTGTCTTCCATAACCAGTTGTGAGTTGGCCATGCTAGAACTGTCACATTAATCCACAAAACACCTTTCATAGATTCATGTGAACATTCTGCTGTGGTTTGGGGTGTTTTCTTCAGCTACATCGAGACAGGGATGGGACCTGGAGCCCAGAATGAAAGTCAGGACATCTGCAGCGTCTTTATTGATAATCGAACATGTGGGGTGAGCGGAAAGAATTTAATATTCCAAGCATCTTCTCTGCTGGCATGACATTATGTTTTCAAACTGTGTCTCACACATATCTCACAAATCTTTCTAGCTCACTGACTTGGTGGAACATCTGGCCACTGTCCTGCACTGTGCAGCTCAATCAAACCTAACGCTCAACGAGGAGACGCTCTTGAATGTCCTCCTGCATCTCTCCCAGAACCTCAACGCTCTACTGCAGCAGCTCTCCATGACCGTAAGAATGACCAGACTTCACATCAGTCGTGTATAAACCAGTGCTCTTAAGGAGGAACACTGTTTAAACCCTTTCTGCTTTTGATATCATTTCTGTTTGCTTGTTGCTTTTTGCCACTCTCCCAGAACTTCAGTTCCCAGAGTTCCCCCTTCAGTGACATCCTGGACCAAATCGTTGATGACACCTTCACGATGAGCAACTTGCAGGATGAGTCGTTTGTTCGATTATGGTTCCAGGTCAAGTTAAAGCCTCTTCTCTCCACACTGACTCCAGAATATCTCACATGCCTCAGTCACAAAGAGTTCAGCTGCCAAACCTTCCAGATACTGTAAGTCCACCTGAACGCTGATGTCATGTCTATTCTCAGCTGACCTCCACTCTCACCTGACTTTCATTCATTACTTTCAGTATTTCAGAGCTCAGTGACAACATGTTCCTGTTGTCAGAAGGAGCAGAGAATGTATACAAGTATTTCATCTTCTCTTTCCTTAGCCGACAAAATGTTTCAGGTACATCTACCCATTCTTCCATCCATGTGTCCATCTATCAACCTATCTATCAATCACTCTAAATATATGTTATCCACATGTTTTCAGGAGGCTGCCCTGCTGAGAACAGCAGCATCTGGGTTACTCTGAATCTTGGTGAATTTTCACAGTTTGCAACTTTGAGGGAAATGTACCAGCTGAACCAAGACTTCAACGCTGTGAGTTCCCCTGGCAAGAGCATCTGCTGCATTGCAACTTTTTTATTATATTTCTACAACAAAGATTCAGCTCTATGATTGATGAATTGGATTTCTGCAGTTTTCTGTCACAGAGGTTATTTTCGGTCTTTTTATGCATGCTCTGTACTTCGATGTCTGTCTGTTAAATGAAATGTTTTCTTTGTGTATTTCAGATCGATGCACTGGTGGTACTCTCCCCCAGACAGACAGCTGAACTGATAGTTGAGGATTTTGCAGGTCTCCCAGAGAAAAGCATCATCATAAACTTGGTCTTTGATCACATCTTGGTTTCTCCTGAAGAACGTGGTCTACTTGAGATGCTCAGCTATCTCATCATCCTCGCTGGAGAGGTAAGAGCATTTCTGCCAAAGACTGTCTGTCTCTGGACAGCGTATATACAGAAAACGTTTTGCAGTAATTTGAATGTTTCTTGTTTTCTTTCAATGCCAGATGGGTTTGGAGTGCTCATCATACCAGCAGATGTAAGTAATACAAAAAAGCTCACATCTTTCTGAACTGTTTTAGTCAAGACCCAGTTTCACATGATCTCTCTCTCTTTCAGAGTTCAGAGGCTGCAGGAATCTGCGGTTCCTCCACACATGATGAAGCCCATCAAAGACAACATCAGTCAGCTGGAACAGATGGCACCTCCTGGTACGCACGATAACTAAATATCTAAAGAGGCTTTTCAACAATTTAGATTCTAAAGAATAGTTAGTATTCACACACACATCTCTAAACTATATTTCTGAGACTTTACTGTGTTGTGCTCTTTTTAATAGGCTGTTTTCCTCCACTTGTTACGGTAAGAAGCACAAGTATTAATTTATTGGGTCAATATTTTACACAAACATGAAAAGTACTTCATAATCTATTTTGTTTTGTGCTCAATTCCTTTGCAGTGTATTTCAACACCATTCAATGGTAAGTAAAATATTAATCTGTAAAATACTATAAAATATAAATTCTGCTATTATCTGTTTTTCTTATTTTCTTTTACTTTTACAGAAACATCAATTTGTGATGGAATCAGCAGGTAGTGATTATATTAGACTTTCACTAAATAAAAACAAAACTCATGTCAAGTAGATCAAATTCATTAGAGTTTATCTAACCCACAGTAATGAGACTGTCCTGTCCGCTGATCTCGTGAGCGCCCCCTGTAGTATCGACCTGCAGCAGTTCGCTTGCTCTTCGGTAAGAAGACTCTATTAAAATGAGCTGATACTGATGATTGTGTGGGAATCTACGTCCCTCCATAGAGCAAATGTGCAGCACTTTCTGGAATCATCATCATATTTCCTGACTGTTTCTCACCGCTGATGAAATCTCTTGTGTTCGTAGCTCACAGTCGTCACCGCTGTAAACCTGGCTGAACTTCTGAAGTGTCAACTATCCAGCAGCAGCAGTTACTCCAAGGAGATCTGGAAGTTGCTTCTCTCCAAATCAAACGATGTTCTTGACCAAGCCCTCGTCATCTTTTCCAGCATGGCAGCAAATATGGTAAATAAGCCGAGTGCAACTCTGCTCTAGTGTTGATTGGAAGATTGACTGGGAATGTGACAATAATTCCTCCTCATTACATCATCAGTCTCAGCCAATCAGAGGTGATGTTGTGTCCCAAGTGCTGGATGTGATTGGGGAGCTGAGATTGGAGCGTATCAGTCCTGATCGCTGGAGTGACGTTACGTTCATCAGCACGTTTTTGGGTCCATATCTGAAGCCGTTTTTGCCGTACGCGTCACCGTCCCTACTGCAGTGCACTAGCAGCAAAAACCTCAGCTGCCAAACTTACCAGTACATGTAAGAAAAGCATTTCCTCAACAGTAGCTCAAGAATATCGTGAGTTGATAAGATGCTTTGTTCAACAGTATTTCCAACCATTTCTCAGTCTGGCAGAGTTCCAGCTTATCAATGAGACGCAAGGAAGAAACGTGGTGGAATTTTTCATCTTGCCCTTCCTCAGAAGAAACTCAACAGGTGAGCTGGAGGTTTGCAAAGGTTTCAGGCAGAATGCCACTCGTTTTGAGGTTCTAGAGATCATGAAGGTGATTTACTGTGTGTGTTGTGTGTCAGATGCGGGCTGTGTGT
Source organism: Zacco platypus (assembly GCA_038088235.1). Lineage (NCBI taxonomy): Eukaryota > Metazoa > Chordata > Actinopteri > Cypriniformes > Xenocyprididae > Zacco > Zacco platypus. The sequence continues at coordinate 42,146,682 of CM076084.1, read as the reverse complement.
CGAGTGCTAACAACAGTACTGAATGGCTGCTGAAGAACTTTGGCTCGTTCTCTGAGTTTGTGACTCTCACCAATCTGCTGTCCATCAACAGAGACTTTGATCCCGTATGTATCTTCACATGTGATATAATCAAAGAACAGAGACGACGAGAAGGTGTAATAACCACCAACATTACACATTTTATCTGTAGGACTTTTCCACTCAGTGTTGCTTTCTTGTTCTTCTGTGTGTCTTTAGTTGGAGACCCTGGTCTATCTGTCTCCAGTGCAGACGGTTGAACTGATGGTTGAAGATCTTCCTGGTCTTCCACAGAAGGATGTCGTCATCAATACAGTGTTTGATCACCTGCTCGTGTCTCCTGTAGATCGAGGACTTCCTGAAGTTCTTCATATCCTGCTCACACTCCCACCGACGGTAAAACTTCCTGGGATGTTTTCAATGGCTCTGCTTCAAACCAGATGGTATTTTTAGGCATTTTGAGTGCGTTCTTGACTGTAAGACTGTTACAAACACTAGACAGCAAAATGATGAGGACTCATCCAACATGACACCAGACTTATGTGTCCCGTTAAACAATCCCAGAATCAATTTTGGCGAGTTCAGCGAAGGACGAATCGATCAGAAATGCATTTCAATCCGTTCACAGAGTATTAATCAAACTTGTCCCCTGTTATGACTGAACTTCTTCTTGTATGTTTTGTGTGGTTTGGGTTGAATAATTAGCTTAGCAACATGCGTGAAGAGCGCTACTCGTGTGGTGCTAGCGTAAACAGAGTTGCTGGTCGAGTCTTTCAGATCAGTCACTTATTTCAGTCAGAAGATCTCCGTCTATATAGACAGTAGACAGTAAGGCTGCTCACTGGGGTTTGGAGGCAGCGTGTTTGGCTTTCACGTGAATTATCTCACATGTGATTGTAGGATAAGTGCGCAGTGGTTGAAGAAGCGAGTTTGATGAATCAGATTTGTGATGATGGCACTGATACATGTTTGTGTTTCCACAGACCGTAATACAGTGCAGCTCCCTCACATTGATGTAAGTGTACTTGAGCCTCTGCTGTCACGTTATTGAGTCTCTAGTGTCTCTTGTGCTGAAATCTCCTCTAATCCGGTGTTTCTTTATCAGTTTTGAGAGGCTGTTTCAGGCTCTACCTTTCCTGCCGCCAGACATACAGACTCTGGTCTTCCACACAACTGGAGAACTCAAGAAGAAACCAGGTGATTCTCAGTCTTTGTGTCTCCATCATCTCTCCCTGTAACTTCACTTGAAGATCAACACGTTTCTCAGTATTTCTGCTGGATTTAATGATCAAATGTGTTTTATTTCCAGGTTGCTCACTTCCTGAACCTCCAACAGTAAGAGATTGTTTTAAACAGAGTTATCCGTTTGGACCTCTTTCAGTCCAAAAGGGTTTCTTATCTTAGATCACTCTATTAAACCTCTTTGCAAAGCTGTAGCATACATATTATTAAAAAGATTGATTTACATGTCGTCTTTTATCTTGATTTCCCATGTTTGTCTGTTTCAGTGTCTGATCACTCCAGTGAATGGTAAGTTCATCTTGATTCTGATGTGAAGTAACAAGGGCTTCTGATCGAGTCCTAAAGACTGTTGAGATAAACTGTACCTTCATCCTTCCACTACCAACCATCCACAAGAACTGACCCAGTGTTGCTGTGATCTCTGTTCAGACGCTCCTATTGAGTGTGCTGCATTGGCAGCTGTTAGTCTATATAACGGGTGTCCTCACACCTTCATGCTCGGCTCTGTATAACGGCAATCGCGAGTAGCCTGCTGGACAAACAGACTCAAACACAACCATTTCATACTTTTTAACAAGTTACGGATCATATCGAATTCAATTTTCAATTTCGATTTTTACATTTCCAAAGGGTCAAGCCCAGTAGTTTTTAACTCTAGTAGATGTTTGGCAAAGAATTTGAAAACAGGATATGCTCAGCACTGGATGTTGTTCAGAGGGACTTACTGACCAGACAGACTGAGATTCGAGACTCAAAGTCACTCACTGTCTCCACCTACTGCTGTAACCCTGTAGCCAACAGGAAGAGTCGCTGATCAAATCCGCCAACAAGTCCGAAGTGTCATTTTGATCATGTTTGAACTTTTGTCACTTTCTCTGAACCTTCTTGACTGTTACATTGTAATTCAACGGTGTTTTATTGAGTCATAATGAAATGCAGTTGCACTAATCAATGTTTTCTGGTGAATTTAACAGCTACCAGAGTTTGTTCAGGCGTCAACAGGTACGAGCAAATACTCTTTCCTCCACTTTGACACTGTGACATGATCTATGAGACAGGAAGTGCTCATGAAATTCTGATGTCTTCCACAGTAATGAGACTGTCCTGTCCGCTGATCTCGTGAGCGCCCCCTGTAGTATCGACCTGCAGCAGTTCACTTGCTCTTCGGTAAGAAGACTCTATTAAAATGAGCTGATACTGATGATTGTGTGGGAATCTACGTCCCTCCAGAGAGCAAATGTGCAGCACTTTCTGGAATCATCATAATATTTCCTGACCGTTTCTCACCGCTGATGAAATCTCTTGTGTTCGTAGCTCACAGTCGTCACCGCTGTAAACCTAGCTGAACTTCTGAAGTGTCAACTATACAGCAGCAGCAGTTACTCCAAGGAGATCTGGAAGTTACTTCTCTCCAAATCAAACGATGTTCTTGACCAAGCCCTCGTCATCTTTTCCAGCATGGCAGCAAATATGGTAAATAAGCCGAGTGCAACTCTGCTCTAGTGTTGATTGGAAGATTGACTGGGAATGTGACAATAATTCCTCATTACATCATCAGTCTCAGCCAATCAGAGGTGATGTTGTGTCCCGAGTGCTGGATGTGATTGGGGAGCTGAGATTGGAGCGTATCAGTCCTGATCGCTGGAGTGACGTTACGTTCATCAGCACGTTTTTGGGTCCATATCTGAAGCCGTTTTTGCCGTACGCGTCACCGTCCCTACTGCAGTGCACTAGCAGCAAAAACCTCAGCTGCCAAACTTACCAGTACATGTAAGAAAAGCATTTCCTCAACAGTAGCTCAAGAATATCGTGAGTTGATAAGATGCTTTGTTCAACAGTATTTCCAACCATTTCTCAGTCTGGCAGAGTTCCAGCTTATCAATGAGACGCAAGGAAGAAACGTGGTGGAATTTTTCATCTTGCCCTTCCTCAGAAGAAACTCAACAGGTGAGCTGGAGGTTTGCAAAGGTTTCAGGCAGAATGCCACTCGTTTTGAGGTTCTAGAGATCATGAAGGTGATTTACTGTGTGTGTTGTGTGTCAGATGCGGGCTGTGTGTCGAGTGCTAACAACAGTACTGAATGGCTGCTGAAGAACTTTGGCTCATTCGCTGAGTTTGTGACTCTCACCAATCTGCTGTCCATCAACAGAGACTTTGATCCCGTATGTATCTTCACATGTGATATAATCAAAGAACAGAGACGACGAGAAGGTGTAATAACTACCAACATCACACATTTTATCTGTAGGACTTTTCCACTCAGTGTTGCTTTCTTGTTCTTCTGTGTGTCTTTAGTTGGAGACCCTGGTCTATCTGTCTCCAGTGCAGATGGTTGAACTGATGGTTGAAGATCTACCTGGTCTTCCACAGAAGGATGTCGTCATCAATACAGTGTTTGATCACCTGCTCGTGTCTCCTGTAGATCAAGGACTTCCTGAAGTTCTTCATATCCTGCTCACACTCCCACCGACGGTAAAACTTCCTGGGATGTTTTCAATGGCTCTGCTTTAAACCAGATGGCATTTTCAGGCATTTTGAGTGCGTTCTTGACTGTAAGACTGTTACAAACACTAGAACTAAATGATGAGGACTCATCCAATATGACACCAGACTTATGTGTCCCGTTAAACAATCCCAGAATCAATTTTGGCGAGTTCAACGAAGGACGAATCGATCAGAAATGCATTTCAATCCGTTCACAGAGTATTGATCAAACTTGTCCCCTGTTATGACTGAACTTCTTCTTGTATGTTTTGTGTGGTTTGGGTTGAATCAGTAGCTTAGCAACATGCTAACATCTGACTGTCCTGAAACTGTAAGCGTTGGTCGAGTCTCTCTTCATGTATTGCGTGAAGAGCGCTACTCGTGTGGTGCTAGCGTAAACAGAGTTACTGGTCCAGTCTTTCAGATCAGTTACTTATTTCAGTCAGAAGATCTCCGTCTATGTAGACAGTAGACAGTAAGGCTGCTCACTGGGGTTTGGAGGCAGCGTGTTTGGCTTTCACGTGAATTATCTCACATGTGATTGTAGGGTAAGTGCGCAGTGTTCGAAGAAGCGAGTTTGATGAATCAGATATGTGATGATGGCACTGATACATGTTTGTGTTTCCACAGACCGTAATACAGTGCAGCTCCCTCACATTGATGTAAGTGTACTTGAGCCTCTGCTGTCACGTTATTGAGTCTCTAGTGTCTCTTGTGCTGAAATCTCCTCTAATCCGGTGTTTCTTTATCAGTTTTGAGAGGCTGTTTCAGGCTCTACCTTTCCTGCCGCCAGACATGCAGACTCTGGTCTTCCACACAACTGGAGAACTCAAGAAGAAACCAGGTGATTCTCAGTCTTTGTGTCTCCATCATCTCTCCCTGTAACTTCACTTGAAGATCAACATGTATCTCAGTATTTCTGCTGGAATTAATGATCAAATGTGTTTTATTTTCAGGCTGCTCACTTCCTGAACCTCCAACAGTAAGAGATTGTTTTAAACAGAGTTATCCGTTTGGACCTCTTTCAGTCCAAAAGGGTTTCTTATCTTAGATCACTCTATTAAACCTCTTTGCAAAGCTGTAGCATACATATTATTAAAAAGATTGATTTACATGTCGTCTTTTATCTTGATTTCCCATGTTTGTCTGTTTCAGTGTCTGATCACTCCAGTAAATGGTAAGTTCATCTTGATTCTGATGTGAAGTAACAAGGGCTTCTGATCGAGTCCTAAAGACTGTTGAGATAAACTGTACCTTCATCCTTCCACTACCAACCATCCACAAGAACTGACCCAGTGTTGCTGTGATCTCTGTTCAGACGCTCCTATTGAGTGTGCTGCATTGGCAGCTGTTGGTCTATATAACGGGTGTCCTCACACCTTCATGCTCGGCTCTGTATAACGGCAATCGCGAGTAGCCTGCTGGACAAACAGACTCAAACACAACCATTTCATACTTTTTAACAAGTTACGGATCATATCAAATTCAAATTTCAATTTCGATTTTTACATTTCCAAAGGGTCAAGCCCAGTAGTTTTTAACTCTAGTAGATGTTTTGCAAAGAATTTGAAAACAGGATATGCTCAGCACTGGATGTTGTTCAGAGGGACTTATTGACCAGACAGACTGAGACTCGAGACTCAAAGTCACTCACTGTCTCCACCTACTGCTGTAACCCTGTAGCCAACAGGAAGAGTCGCTGATCAAATCCGCCAAAAAGTCTGAAGTGTCATTTTGATCACGTTTGAACTTTTGTCACTTTCTCTGAACAATCTTGACTGTTACATTGTAATTCAAGGGTGTTTTATTGAGTCATAATGAAATCCAGTTGCACTAATCAATGTTTTCTGGTGAATTTAACAGCTACCAGAGTTTGTTCAGAAGTCAACAGGTACGAGCAAATACTCTTTCCTCCACTTTGACACTGTGACATGATCTATGAGACAGGAAGTGCTCATGAAATTCTGATGTCTTCCACAGTAATGAGACTGTCCTGTCCGCTGATCTCGTGAGCGCCCCCTGTAGTATCGACCTGCAGCAGTTCGCTTGCTCTTCGGTAAGAAGACTCTATTAAAATGAGCTGATACTGATGATTGTGTGGGAATCTACGTCCCTCCAGAGAGCAAATGTGCAGCACTTTCTGGAATCATCATAATATTTCCTGACCGTTTCTCACCGCTGATGAAATCTCTTGTGTTCGTAGCTCACAGTCGTCACCGCTGTAAACCTGGCTGAACTTCTGAAGTGTCAACTATCCAGCAGCAGCAGTTACTCCAAGGAGATCTGGAAGTTGCTTCTCTCCAAATCAAACAATGTTCTTGACCAAGCCCTCGTCATCTTTTCCAGCATGGCAGCAAATATGGTAAATAAGCCGAGTGCAACTCTGCTCTAGTGTTGATTGGAAGATTGACTGGGAATGTGACAATAATTCCTCATTACATCATCAGTCTCAGCCAATCAGAGGTGATGTTGTGTCCCGAGTGCTGGATGTGATTGGGGAGCTGAGATTGGAGCGTATCAGTCCTGATCGCTGGAGTGACGTTACGTTCATCAGCACGTTTTTGGGTCCATATCTGAAGCCGTTTTTGCCGTACGCGTCACCGTCCCTACTGCAGTGCACTAGCAGCAAAAACCTCAGCTGCCAAACTTACCAGTACATGTAAGAAAAGCATTTCCTCAACAGTAGCTCAAGAATATCGTGAGTTGATAAGATGCTTTGTTCAACAGTATTTCCAACCATTTCTCAGTCTGGCAGAGTTCCAGCTTATCAATGAGACGCAAGGAAGAAACGTGGTGGAATTTTTCATCTTGCCCTTCCTCAGAAGAAACTCAACAGGTGAGCTGGAGGTTTGCAAAGGTTTCAGGCAGAATGCCACTCGTTTTGAGGTTCTAGAGATCATGAAGGTGATTTACTGTGTGTGTTGTGTGTCAGATGCGGGCTGTGTGTCGAGTGCTAACAACAGTACTGAATGGCTGCTGAAGAACTTTGGCTCATTCGCTGAGTTTGTGACTCTCACCAATCTGCTGTCCATCAACAGAGACTTTGATCCCGTATGTATCTTCACATGTGATATAATCAAAGAACAGAGACGACGAGAAGGTGTAATAACTACCAACATCACACATTTTATCTGTAGGACTTTTCCACTCAGTGTTGCTTTCTTGTTCTTCTGTGTGTCTTTAGTTGGAGACCCTGGTCTATCTGTCTCCAGTGCAGATGGTTGAACTGATGGTTGAAGATCTACCTGGTCTTCCACAGAAGGATGTCGTCATCAATACAGTGTTTGATCACCTGCTCGTGTCTCCTGTAGATCAAGGACTTCCTGAAGTTCTTCATATCCTGCTCACACTCCCACCGACGGTAAAACTTCCTGGGATGTTTTCAATGGCTCTGCTTCAAACCAGATGGCATTTTCAGGCATTTTGAGTGCGTTCTTGACTGTAAGACTGTTACAAACACTAGAACTAAATGATGAGGACTCATCCAATATGACACCAGACTTATGTGTCCCGTTAAACAATCCCAGAATCAATTTTGGCGAGTTCAACGAAGGACGAATCGATCAGAAATGCATTTCAATCCGTTCACAGAGTATTGATCAAACTTGTCCCCTGTTATGACTGAACTTCTTCTTGTATGTTTTGTGTGGTTTGGGTTGAATCAGTAGCTTAGCAACATGCTAACATCTGACTGTCCTGAAACTGTAAGCGTTGGTCGAGTCTCTCTTCATGTATTGCGTGAAGAGCGCTACTCGTGTGGTGCTAGCGTAAACAGAGTTACTGGTCCAGTCTTTCAGATCAGTTACTTATTTCAGTCAGAAGATCTCCGTCTATGTAGACAGTAGACAGTAAGGCTGCTCACTGGGGTTTGGAGGCAGCGTGTTTGGCTTTCACGTGAATTATCTCACATGTGATTGTAGGGTAAGTGCGCAGTGTTCGAAGAAGCGAGTTTGATGAATCAGATATGTGATGATGGCACTGATACATGTTTGTGTTTCCACAGACCGTAATACAGTGCAGCTCCCTCACATTGATGTAAGTGTACTTGAGCCTCTGCTGTCACGTTATTGAGTCTCTAGTGTCTCTTGTGCTGAAATCTCCTCTAATCCGGTGTTTCTTTATCAGTTTTGAGAGGCTGTTTCAGGCTCTACCTTTCCTGCCGCCAGACATGCAGACTCTGGTCTTCCACACAACTGGAGAACTCAAGAAGAAACCAGGTGATTCTCAGTCTTTGTGTCTCCATCATCTCTCCCTGTAACTTCACTTGAAGATCAACATGTATCTCAGTATTTCTGCTGGAATTAATGATCAAATGTGTTTTATTTTCAGGCTGCTCACTTCCTGAACCTCCAACAGTAAGAGATTGTTTTAAACAGAGTTATCCGTTTGGACCTCTTTCAGTCCAAAAGGGTTTCTTATCTTAGATCACTCTATTAAACCTCTTTGCAAAGCTGTAGCATACATATTATTAAAAAGATTGATTTACATGTCGTCTTTTATCTTGATTTCCCATGTTTGTCTGTTTCAGTGTCTGATCACTCCAGTAAATGGTAAGTTCATCTTGATTCTGATGTGAAGTAACAAGGGCTTCTGATCGAGTCCTAAAGACTGTTGAGATAAACTGTACCTTCATCCTTCCACTACCAACCATCCACAAGAACTGACCCAGTGTTGCTGTGATCTCTGTTCAGACGCTCCTATTGAGTGTGCTGCATTGGCAGCTGTTGGTCTATATAACGGGTGTCCTCACACCTTCATGCTCGGCTCTGTATAACGGCAATCACGAGTAGCCTGCTGGACAAACAGACTCAAACACAACCATTTCATACTTTTTAACAAGTTACGGATCATATCAAATTCAAATTTCAATTTCGATTTTTACATTTCCAAAGGGTCAAGCCCAGTAGTTTTTAACTCTAGTAGATGTTTTGCAAAGAATTTGAAAACAGGATATGCTCAGCACTGGATGTTGTTCAGAGGGACTTATTGACCAGACAGACTGAGACTCGAGACTCAAAGTCACTCACTGTCTCCACCTACTGCTGTAACCCTGTAGCCAACAGGAAGAGTCGCTGATCAAATCCGCCAAAAAGTCTGAAGTGTCATTTTGATCACGTTTGAACTTTTGTCACTTTCTCTGAACAATCTTGACTGTTACATTGTAATTCAAGGGTGTTTTATTGAGTCATAATGAAATCCAGTTGCACTAATCAATGTTTTCTGGTGAATTTAACAGCTACCAGAGTTTGTTCAGAAGTCAACAGGTACGAGCAAATACTCTTTCCTCCACTTTGACACTGTGACATGATCTATGAGACAGGAAGTGCTCATGAAATTCTGATGTCTTCCACAGTAATGAGACTGTCCTGTCCGCTGATCTCGTGAGCGCCCCCTGTAGTATCGACCTGCAGCAGTTCGCTTGCTCTTCGGTAAGAAGACTCTATTAAAATGAGCTGATACTGATGATTGTGTGGGAATCTACGTCCCTCCAGAGAGCAAATGTGCAGCACTTTCTGGAATCATCATAATATTTCCTGACCGTTTCTCACCGCTGATGAAATCTCTTGTGTTCGTAGCTCACAGTCGTCACCGCTGTAAACCTGGCTGAACTTCTGAAGTGTCAACTATCCAGCAGCAGCAGTTACTCCAAGGAGATCTGGAAGTTGCTTCTCTCCAAATCAAACAATGTTCTTGACCAAGCCCTCGTCATCTTTTCCAGCATGGCAGCAAATATGGTAAATAAGCCGAGTGCAACTCTGCTCTAGTGTTGATTGGAAGATTGACTGGGAATGTGACAATAATTCCTCCTCATTACATCATCAGTCTCAGCCAATCAGAGGTGATGTTGTGTCCCAAGTGCTGGATGTGATTGGGGAGCTGAGATTGGAGCGTATCAGTCCTGATCGCTGGAGTGACGTTACGTTCATCAGCACGTTTTTGGGTCCATATCTGAAGCCGTTTTTGCCGTACGCGTCACCATCCCTACTGCAGTGCACTAGCAGCAAAAACCTCAGCTGCCAAACTTACCAGTACATGTAAGAAAAGCATTTCCTCAACAGTAGCTCAAGAATATCGTGAGTTGATAAGATGCTTTGTTCAACAGTATTTCCAACCATTTCTCAGTCTGGCAGAGTTCCAGCTTATCAATGAGATGCAAGGAAGAAACGTGGTGGAATTTTTCATCTTGCCCTTCCTCAGAAGAAACTCAACAGGTGAGCTGGAGGTTTGCAGAGGTTTCAGGCAGAATGCCACTCGTTTTGAGGTTCTAGAGATCATGAAGGTGATTTACTGTGTGTCTTGTGTGTCAGATGCGGGCTGTGTGTCGAGTGCTAACAACAGTACTGAATGGCTGCTGAAGAACTTTGGCTCGTTCGCTGAGTTTGTGACTCTCACCAATCTGCTGTCCATCAACAGAGACTTTGATCCCGTATGTATCTTCACATGTGATATAATCAAAGAACAGAGACGACGAGAAGGTGTAATAACCACCAACATCACACATTTTATCTGTAGGACTTTTCCACTCAGTGTTGCTTTCTTGTTCTTCTGTGTCTTTAGTTGGAGACCCTGGTCTATCTGTCTCCAGTGCAGATGGTTGAACTGATGGTTGAAGATCTTCCTGGTCTTCCGCAGAAGGATGTCGTCATCAATACAGTGTTTGATCACCTGCTTGTGTCTCCTGTAGATCGAGGACTTCCTGAAGTTCTTCATATCCTGCTCACACTCCCACCGACGGTAAAACTTCCTGGGATGTTTTCAATGGCTCTGCTTCAAACCAGATGGCATTTTTAGGCATTTTGAGTGCGTTCTTGACTGTAAGACTGTTACAAACACTAGAACTAAATGATGAGGACTCGTCCAATATGACACCAGACTTATGTGTCCCGTTAAACAATCCCAGAATCAATTGTGGCGAGTTCAGCGAAGGACGAATCGATCAGAAATGCATTTCAATCAGTTCAAAGAGTATTGATCAAACTTGTCCCCTGTTGTGACTGAACTTCTTCTTGTATGTTTTGTGTGGTTTGGGTTGAATCATTAGCTTAGCAACATGCTAACATCTGACGGTACTGAAACTGTAAGTGTTGGTCGAGTCTCTCTTCATGTATTGCGTGAAGAGCGCTACTTGTGTGGTGCTAGCGTAAACAGAGTTACTGGTCCAGTCTTTCAGATCAGTCACTTATTTCAGTCAGAAGATCTCCGTCTATGTAGACAGTAGACAGTAAGGCTGCTCACTGGGGTTTGGAGGCAGCGTGTTTGGCTTTCACGTGAATTATCTCACATGTGATTGTAGGATAAGTGCGCAGTGTTCGAAGATGCGAGTTTGATGAATCAGATATGTGATGATGGCACTGATACATGTTTGTGTTTCCACAGACTGTAATACAGTGCAGCTCCCTCACATTGATGTAAGTGTACTTGAGCCTCTGCGGTCACGTTATTGAGTCTCTAGTGTCTCTTGTGCTGAAATCTCCTCTAATCCGGTGTTTCTTTATCAGTTTTGAGAGGCTGTTTCAGGCTCTACCTTTCCTGCCGCCAGACATGCAGACTCTGGTCTTCCACACAACTGGAGAACTCAAGAAGAAACCAGGTGATTCTCAGTCTTTGTGTCTCCATCATCTCTCCCTGTAACTTCACTTGAAGATCAACATGTTTCTCAGTATTTCTGCTGGAATTAATGATCAAATGTGTTTTATTTCCAGGTTGCTCACTTCCTGAACCTCCAACAGTAAGAGATTGTTTTAAACAGAGTTATCCGTTTGGACCTCTTTCAGTCCAAAAGGGTTTCTTATCTTAGATCACTCTATTAAACCTCTTTGCAAAGCTGTAGCATACATATTATTAAAAAAGATTGATTTACATGTCGTCTTTTATCTTGATTTCCCGTGTTTGTCTGTTTCAGTGTCTGATCACTCCAGTGAATGGTAAGTTCATCTTGATTCTGATGTGAAGTATCAAGGGCTTCTGATCGAGTCCTAAAGACTGTTGAGATAAACTGTACCTTCATCCTTCCACTACCAACCATCCACAAGAACTGACCCAGTGTTGCTGTGATCTCTGTTCAGACGCTCCTATTGAGTGTGCTGCATTGGCAGCTGTTGGTCTATATAACGGGTGTCCTCACACCTTCATGCTCGGCTCTGTATAACGGCAATCGCGAGTAGCCTGCTGGACAAACAGACTCAAACACAACCATTTTATACTTTTTAACAAGTTACGGATCATATCAAATTCAATTTTCAATTTTGATTTTTACATTTCCAAAGGGTCAAGCCCAGTAGTTTTTAATTCTAGTAGATGTTTGGCAAAGAATTTGAAAACAGGATATGCTCAGCACTGGATGTTGTTCAGAGGGACTTATTGACCAGACAGACTGAGACTCGAGACTCAAAGTCACTCACTGTCTCCACCTACTGCTGTAACCCTGTAGCCAACAGGAAGAGTCGCTGATCAAATCCGCCAACAAGTCCGAAGTGTCGTTTTGATCACGTTTGAACTTTTGTCTCTTTCTCTGAACCTTCTTGACTGTTACATTGTAATTTGAGGGTGTTTTATTGAATCATAATCAAATGCAGTTGCACTAATCAATGTTTTCTGGTGAATTTAACAGCTACCAGAGTTTGTTCAGAAGTCAACAGGTACGAGCAAATACTCTTTCCTCCACTTTGACACTGTGACATGATCTATGAGACAGGAAGTGCTCATGAAATTCTGATGTCTTCCACAGTAATGAGACTGTCCTGTCCGCTGATCTCGTGAGCGCCCCCTGTAGTATCGACCTGCAGCAGTTCGCTTGCTCTTCGGTAAGAAGACTCTATTAAAATGAGCTGATACTGATGATTGTGTGGGAATCTACGTCCCTCCAGAGAGCAAATGTGCAGCACTTTCTGGAATCATCATAATATTTCCTGACCGTTTCTCACCGCTGATGAAATCTCTTGTGTTCGTAGCTCACAGTCGTCACCGCTGTAAACCTGGCTGAACTTCTGAAGTGTCAACTATCCAGCAGCAGCGGTTACTCCAAGGAGATCTGGAAGTTGCTTCTCTCCAAATCAAACAATGTTCTTGACCAAGCCCTCGTCATCTTTTCCAGCATGGCAGCAAATATGGTAAATAAGCCGAGTGCAACTCTGCTCTAGTGTTGATTGGAAGATTGACTGGGAATGTGACAATAATTCCTCCTCATTACATCATCAGTCTCAGCCAATCAGAGGTGATGTTGTGTCCCGAGTGCTGGATGTGATTGGGGAGCTGAGATTGGAGCGTATCAGTCCTGATCGCTGGAGTGACGTTACGTTCATCAGCACGTTTTTGGGTCCATATCTGAAGCCGTTTTTGCCGTACGCGTCACCATCCCTACTGCAGTGCACTAGCAGCAAAAACCTCAGCTGCCAAACTTACCAGTACATGTAAGAAAAGCATTTCCTCAACAGTAGCTCAAGAATATCGTGAGTTGATAAGATGCTTTGTTCAACAGTATTTCCAACCATTTCTCAGTCTGGCAGAGTTCCAGCTTATCAATGAGACGCAAGGAAGAAACGTGGTGGAATTTTTCATCTTGCCCTTCCTCAGAAGAAACTCAACAGGTGAGCTGGACGTTTGCAGAGGTTTCAGGCAGAATGCCACTCGTTTTGAGGTTCTAGAGATCATGAAGGTGATTTACTGTGTGTGTTGTGTGTCAGATGCGGGCTGTGTGTCGAGTGCTAACAACAGTACTGAATGGCTGCTGAAGAACTTTGGCTCGTTCTCTGAGTTTGTGACTCTCACCAATCTGCTGTCCATCAACAGAGACTTTGATCCCGTATGTATCTTCACATGTGATATAATCAAAGAACAGAGACGACGAGAAGGTGTAATAACCACCAACATCACACATTTTATCTGTAGGACTTTTCCACTCAGTGTTGCTTTCTTGTTCTCCTGTGTGTCTTTAGTTGGAGACCCTGGTCTATCTGTCTCCAGTGCAGATGGTTGAACTGATGGTTGAAGATCTTCCTGGTCTTCCACAGAAGGATGTCGTCATCAATACAGTGTTTGATCACCTGCTCGTGTCTCCTGTAGATCGAGGACTTCCTGAAGTTCTTGATCTCATGTATGTTTTCTCCAAAAAGGTAAGAAATATTTCAGAGTTATGGCTGGAAATCTTTGGCAGTTTCTAGAATCATGCAGTAAGATGTTTTTTCTGTTATTGATTTTTTTATTCCTCTAAACGGAAATAAATTAGGTTAATTTCTGTGCATACTGGTTTTCTTTTCTAGAGTCCACTCAGCTGCCAAACCAACCAGATAATGTAAGTGTTTGTTGATTAATAACCAAGAGAGACAGAGACATCAATGTTAGGATCTTCTTGACTGCTTCTCTTCTGTTGTAAATCAGCTTCACACGACTTGACCACATCTTGAGGTCAGCATCGGGTGATTTGGAGCCCGTCATCTGGGCGAGCGTTTATAGCTTCAGCCTCACGGCACCTAAAGGTCAGCGCAGTGCGATCTGTGTTTCTCTAAGCCATCATGTCTGTGTCCCATGATCCTGAATGCTATTTCTGACTTTCTCACAGGTTGCTCTCTACTCCCAGTTGTGGATGAGGTATGTTTGTTATTTAAAATGAATCACTTTTTATCTTTACAGCATTTTCTTTTTTTCACACCGTATTTGTCTTTTCCTCCACAGTGTCCTTTGACTCCATACAACGGTATGATCACTATCACCGCATGATCATGTGTGAGTGTGCAGTAATGTGTAGTGTGTCTGTGTGTGTGATGTTTTCCTCTGTTTGTGTGTATTTCAGAGACTCAAGTGTGTAGTGGAGTGGACAGGTGAGAGATGTTCTGATAACTGCGTTATTTTTCTGTTTTTTTCCCCCTTCACTTTGACTAATTGTGTCCTATCTGTCCTCAGTTCTTCATTACAGCAGTTCCTGAGCAATGGAGATGCTACAAAAAGGCTTTGTGACTTCAGTATCGCAGAATATGCATGTGCCCCGGTAATCAGCTTCGAGTCTCTTTCCTAGAATCCACCTCTCTGATCAGGCATGAGACGGTTGTGTCAACAGTGGTGTTTTGATGTGCTTCAGGTGCTGAATGTCAGTGTGGAGCAGCTGGTGTCTATACTGGACTGTCATCTGTCTGCGGATGTCTTCATCTCACCTGACAGCTGGAAGCTCCTCCTGACCAGAGTGTCACACCGGCTGGACGCTGCCCTCATCACGCTCTCCAACAGGGTACAAGACCGATTCAGAATCACTTACTCCTTATTTATATTCTGTGGCGCATTACAACTCACACCAAGAGCAAAAGCACAAGATCTGCCTCTCCGACATTGTTTTCCTTGATTTGTTTTGTGTTTTTAATGGCTATATGTTTCAGATGTCCAGGTTGTTTTTAAAATGTTTTTACATGGTACGCGAATACTAAGGGATCATTCCATTTTAATTCTTCAAACATTATGGGATCGTTACTTTTGAATGTTCTCTGCACGTTCTGAAACAAGAAGTTAAAAAATGTCAGACGAGCGTCCAACGAAAATATTTCCTTTGTCCATAACGTTGAGAGAGCCTTTCCAGAACGTCAGCTAAAGTTCTGCGAACGTTCCTTGTTATCAGGGATGCATAACGGTTAAATCTCAACTCATTTCTTCAATGCTTTCATGCACACATGAACTAAGCGACTCAAAATGACTGTAATACAGTGTACATTTTAGGACATCTTCAGTCAGACCTCAGTCATACAACGAAAAGGCATCAGGCGAAACAGACTCATAAAGTATATTTATAATTGCAGATAAATATAAAAAAGGGGGAGAAAGAAACAAACATCTGCAGGATGGCATTATGATGGAATAAAAGCCTGAGGCATGACGCCTTTTCATTGTATGACTTGAGGTCTGAGGATGTCCTAAAATGTACACCGTTCTGTAAACATCATGATACAATCTGAATTCTGAACGTTAGTTTAAAGATTTGACTGTGTTGATGAACTCTCTGTGTTCAGTCGGTGTGGTGGAGCAGCAGGTCTGGCTCCGGCGTTCTGGATGTTCTGCGAGAGCTGCGACTGGACAGACTCGCGGACGATGGCAGCGTGGCGCTGTGGCTCGACGAGCGTCTCCGACCGTTCCTGCCGTTCGCTTCAGAGACGTTCCTGCAGTGTCTGCGCAGCGAGAACTTCAGCTGTCAGAACTTCCAGACAGTGTAAAGGCCCAGATCTTCCTCACAATACTCAAACCACCTCGTTTCTGATGAACTCTGACTGTATTGTGATACAAATTTCAGTGTTATTGACATATGCATGTGTGTGTGTGTGTGTGTGATGAAGGGTTGAGGCGTTCAGCGCAGGATTTCTCCACATGAGTGTCCCTCAGCGGCAAATAACAGTGACAGACTTCATCCTACCGTTCCTCTCGAGACAGCCAGCAGGTACTGAGCAGACGCCGTCCTGGTCAAATGAGCTCTGATGATGTTCTGCAGTGATGTGCTGAGTGTGTGTGTGTGTGTGTGTGTGTGTGCAGGTGCGGCGTGTGCGTCCAGCGACAGCTCTCAGTGGCTCCTCCGTAACTTTGGCCAGTTTTCCGCTCTCGTCTCTCTGAATCAGCTGATCTCGCTCAACACGGAGTTCAGCCCGGTACAGGCAGAGCCACAGATACATTTACACTGCAAAAACAATCACTGTGTTGATCAGTAACGTGTCTTGTTTTCTATCTAAAACAAACTTGAGAAGCAAAACTGACTAATATATTTAAATTTAGCTTCTTTTTTTAGGTTTATGTTTGTGAACGGAAGTATCATCAGATCCTTTCTTCCGTATTGTGATGTTCATCTGAGTTAACGGATTATTGAAAAGTGTTCTGAGCATCAGATGGTGATTGGATGTTGAGGTGTGGGTGTGGGCTGGAGGGGGCGGAGTTTAAACACACTAAGAGAAGACTGACGCTTCACTGGAAGATCCAGTTACATTATAACAGAGCAATAACAAAGATCTACAACATGCGTTTAGAAAACACTCTATGCCGGTGGGGTTAGAAACTGTATTTAGGATCTTCTCAGACACAATATCTTCCACGCTTTTGCTTCTCAAGTACATGTTTAGATATTTTACTGAAACACTAAACAGATGTTTTGAAGCGTTTTAACTTCGTTTCTTCTGGTTCCAGCTGAGCAGTCTGCTCTCGCTCTCTCCAGAGCAGCTGGTTGGGCTCATGTTCGATGATGTTCCTGGGCTTCCAGAGAAATCTGTCATCATCAATGCCGTGTTTGATCACCTGATCGCATCTCCACAGGAAGTGAGGATCGACTCCACACTTCACTTCCTGGTTGAGTCGTCAAAGACGGTAAGAGGGTTTTCCGGCACACTTTCACATCTGTTTCTCATGGCTGTGCAGTCATTAACATCTGGACGCGTGTCTTTCAGAGGAACATCTCCTGTGCGTCGTATCAGATCATGTGAGTGTTTATCACATGCTGCGTGTGCTTCGTGTGTTTGATCTCACGCCCTCACGCTCACACGTCTGTCTGTATGTTTGCTAGTTTCCACCGTCTGGACCACCTGATGGTCAGCGTGTCGGTGAATCTGGAGACGGTGATTCTGAGGAGCAAATCGGCTCTTCTGCAGCAAGTCCCGGCAGGTGAGACTCAATCACAGTTGTTTTAAAGTCACGTGGTCAGCTGAATTGGCCTCAGGATGTGAGTGTTCGTCAGTAACGTGCTTCACACTCTCATCAGTGTCTTTTTCTGTCTCAGGTTGCGAGAGCTCCAGCGGACAGGTGAGTGTTGAAGATGCTTTAGTTACGGTTAGGTTTAAGCTGATGATTTAAGCTCATTTGATGCTCACGTGCGTCTCTTCTGTCTCTCTCAGTGTGGCGTGACACCAGTGAACGGTGAGTGTTGTGATTTATTGTGATAGTCAGTAATCGTGTGAGATGTGAGCTGATCTCTCTCTCTCTCCCTCAGAGACGGCAGTGTGCAGGAGTGTCAACAGGTGAGAACGCCGTCACATGATTTTTAACTCAAATAGTCCTTTAATTGATTAATCGATTATTGGAAGATGGAAATAAATAATCGATTGTCAAAATAATCGTTAAGTAAGTTCTGATCGGCCATTCCAGCTAACAATGTTCAAAGTTTTACAACATATTTAACCCTTTAGGTGTCACCCCCATTTTTGAGCATAGACATGAAAATGAGCTATTCAAACTTAAATGATTATAATTCAACAATGCTTTGGATTGCAGACCTAAGTCTTGTTTTAAAGAAGACACTCAGCAGATTGTTGCTAAAGTGAAAGCACTTGAAAAATTTAAAGTTTGAAATTTACTTTACATTTTTATTATTTAAAATTTATAATTTATCAAATATAATTGACTCTAAAATTGTTATCAAATGAAAGCCATAGGTAAAACAAAGTTGTGTTCCAAATATGAAGTTGATATCACAAAAATTTCCCATGAGATATTCTTTAGGCGCTGTACCAAAATTGACCCTTCTCAAAGCCCCGCCCCCTTTAGTTACTGTTGCTATGTCCGCTCTCACACCACACATCATGTTCTCACGCAGCAAAGAGACACTGACAACGTATGAAACAGTTTCATACAGTTTCGCTGTAGCTCCTCGTGAAGCGATCATCTCTTCATACTAGTTCATTTATAGCATCAAATAAACATGAATGAACATCAGAAGGAATGTTGTTTCAAGACGTGATTCAAGTTCACCAACGTTAATCTACTAACTCCCCTGACCGCTTTGACCGACAAAATGGCGGATTCGGGGTTATGATTGGTCAGATCGCCTGTCAATCAAACTGTTTGCGAAGGGTCGATTAGCCTGAGTGTCCCTGACAGTCGATTGAAAATTTTTATGCCTTCTTCTGTTAGAAATATGTCCAAATATCACTTCTATCATTAAACAGTTGGCAAATATGGAACCGCGACACTTGGACCTTTCTGGCGATATGTGATTTGTCAAGATTAGAAAAGGTTTTGACTATAAAGTAGATCAAATAAATATCGTAATCTGAAACCTGACACCGGCCACTAGGGGGAGGAGCTCGCTAAAACAAATTAAAGTACGGTTTCCATGGTGATGCAACATCCAACTCCAGAACTGTTTTCACAGGCTGAATCTTGAGTTCGTATGCTTTTTTATTTTTGTAATGATAATTACTAAAATATGTGATATGAAAAAAGGCGATAAATAAAAAGAGCGCCACGTGGCCCACTGGTGACACTTAAGGGAGAGTCCAAGTAAAACATTTCAGTAAAAAAATAACGATGTAAAATGTTTTTGTGCTAATGTTTTAAGAACATTATAAAAGATCAGACAACTCTGAACGAACGTTCTGTTAATGTTAATGGAAGAATGTTTGTTCAGAACTTTGAAAACCTTGCCACAACGTTCTGAGAATGTTCCCTGTCAGATGGGAAATGAGGTGTATCTGTCTTCTGATTGGCTGTTTTGGAGTGTGTCGAACTCATCAGTGTGTGTTACAGCTCCGGTCTCTCGGCGTCTCTCGGCGGCAGTCGGCTCTGTGAATTCAGCATCTCACAGTACGCTTGTGCAGAGGTACACAAACACTCCCGTACACACACACACACACACACACACACGAGAACACACTCTCTATCAGTGTGTAAACATGTGTTTGTGTGTGTGTTGTGTTCAGCTGACAGCTCTGAGTGCGCAGGACCTGGCGACGGTGTTGTCATGCAGTCTCAACAGGAACGAAAACGTGTCCGAGGAGACGTGGAAGCTCTTCACGCAGAAGGTCAACCCTGTGCTGGGTCCAGCGCTCGACCTGCTCACCAACACGGTACAGGACAGTTCGGGCTGCTTCGAGTCCAGATAGATTTGAACCCCATATATTCTCCATGTTTTGGCCTTCGATCCACACTAAGAGAATGACAGCAGTGTAAAGAGCATTATTAACAAATGAATGTAATTAAGACGCATGAACTGTGTTTGTCTCTGTCAGAGGCTGAACATGTCCCGCCCCTCAGTGTCATTCTTGAATATGATTGGAGAGGTCACTCTGAGTTCCTTCAGCTCCACCAACCTGAGAGACGATTCGTTCGTCCAGCGCTGGTTTGGCTCCAGGCTCCGCCCATTTTTACCTCACGCCTCCGAGGCGTTCCTTTCCTGTCTCTCCACCAGAGACTTCAGCTGTGACACCTTCAGGAGCGTGTGAGTTTACAGCACAAACATACACACACATGCTCGCGCTGCTGCGGCTCTAAGACGTCGTCTCTTTCTCAGTGTCCAGAGCTTCAGTCAGAGTTTTGACATCATGTCCACCGATACTAAGGCAAACGTCTACGTTGACTTCATCAAAGTCTTCCTCTCTCGGAACAACACAGCAGGTTGGACTCTCTCAGAAACAAACAGATAAACACGCGGGTTTCTGGCGAACGCTCAGCTGTGATGTGTTGCTCTGTGTTTAGGGTGTGTGGGCGTCTCTCAGAGCAGCTCTGATTGGCTGATCAGCAGCTTTGGACGTTTCTCTGTCTTCACCACAGTGACCGATCTACAGACGCTCAACCCCAGCTTCAGTGTGGTACGAACACACACACACACACACACACACACACACACACAGCACAGCAGTCATTCAGTCTGAGCAGATGTTCACCTGTTTGTGTGTTTGTTCAGTTGGACACTCTGAATCTGCTGACCCTGAAACAGTTAGTGGAGGTCTCCAGCACTCCTGGATTCCTGTCCAGCGCCGCTGCGGTCGATTATCTGCTGCTCAACGTGCCGGACGCACAGTTCAAGCCTTTCTACACATCTTTCTCTGGGACGCTACAGGTGACACTCACATTCACACACACACACACACACACAACACTCATCTCACACTCACTCACACACACTCATCTCACACACACACTCATCTCACACTCATCTCACACAAACACTCATCTCACACTCATCTCACACACACACACACACTCATCTCACACTCATCTCACACACACACTCACACTCATCTCACACACACACTCACACTCATCTCACACACATACACACACACACACACACACACTCATCTCACACTCATCTCACACACACACTCACACTCATCTCACACTCATCTCACACACACACTCACACTCACACACACACACACTCATCTCACACTCATCTCACACACACACTCACACTCATCTCACACACATACACACACACACTCATCTCACACACACACTCATCTCACACTCATCTCACACACACACTCACACTCACACACGCACACACACACACACACTCATCTCACACTCATCTCACACACACTCACACTCATCTCACACACACACTCATCTCACACACTCTCACACTCATCTCACACACACACGCACACGCACACACACACACACACACACACACACACTCATCTCACACACTCACACTCATCTCACACACACACTCATCTCACACTCATCTCACACACACACACACACACCATGGATATGTGATCTGTGTTTTGATTCTCATCATACATTTGTTCTGCACGAATGTGGAATAATGTTGTTGTTTTCAATAAATCAAAATAATCGTTAGTTGCAGCCCTAGTTCTGATTGGCTGTTTGTGGGGTATCTGTGTTCTGATTGGCTGTGATTTGTGTCTGTCAGACTCAGGGCATCGCTCTCCCTCCTCCAGTGCAGGACGCGTTTCTGCAGCAGGTGTTTGAGCGGGCCAACCTGACCACGATATCAGATGGTGATCTGGAGCTCTGGATCCTGAACATACTGCCTCCGTTCATCGCCAACATCACAGTCCAGCACGTGACGACGTACTTCAGCGTCGTCCAGCAGCGCCCCTGTCCCATCAGCCAGCAGGGGTAAGACTCTCGGACACACTCGTGTGAAGTCACTTAAACCGACTGCGGACTCACTGGAGCTTGTTCTTACAGGGTTCAGCTGCTGAGCTCCTCCAGCTCCACCTTCCAGCCTGCAACACAAGATCAGATCTATCAGCTCATCCTCGGCTCCCTCGCAGGTGTCTGTCCGTCCGTCCCTCCCTCCATCCCTCCCTGTGTTTATCACTCCATCCACTCATCCTTCTGTCTCCACAGGCCCCGCCCCGCTGCGCTGCTACGCCAACCAGAGCTACTACGCTTTCCTGACATCATCCTTCATGAGTTTCCAGTTCCCGAATCTGTCCACCTTCCTGTCCCTGATGCCACCCGCCCGTGTGCCCGAGGTCAGACCCGTCAGGCCGTCTCCATCCTGCTGCTTACATCCATGAATAAATCAAGTGCTGAAGATTGAAGCTTTAACTGTTCCGATCATGTCGTCTCACAGCTGATGGAGTCCATGTCTCCAGTGGACATCAGCAGTCTCCTGAACCGCCCGAACGCCGTGGACGATGTTACCAAAATCTGCCAGCTCTTCACAAACTACCCAAAGACACCCCAGTACTTACAGACGGTACGGACATCTTCTTCAAAAGCTTAAAGATTCAATGTCTAGATTCAACTAGTTTTGTCTGATGATCTATCAATTCCTCTTATGTACTGTGAAATGTCCAAACCCACTCCGATTCGCTGCAGTGAATGAATCTGTCTGTCTGTGTCCCGCAGGCGCCGCTGGGGTCCGTGGCTTTGGCCCGGCAGGTGTTGTCCTGCGTCTGGCCTCAGGTTCTGAAGGTGGAGCTCCAGTCGGAGGTGGATCAGTGGTTCGACTCTCGACTCGTTCGGTACCTGCCGCTGCTCACCTCACAGTTCATCGGTCCGGACGTCATGCGATATTCCTCCTGTCGCTCCTTCAGGAAGTTGTGAGTAGCATGTTTTCAACATTATGATAATAAGTGAAACGGAGTTGCGCAGCAGATTCAAGCCTAAAGGTGATATAATGATGTAGGTAAAAAACTGTCAGTTGAACTGTTAAAACATGAAATAAGGCACCACAGATCAGTCAATCTGAGTTCAGTGTGAGTGTATTATCAGTAATAAAGTAATCATTCAAAAAATATATAAGTCAGCCATTTATAAAACTGTGATCTTCAAAATACTTGTAGACCATAATTTTTATCTTAATTTTAATCCATTATATCAAAATGATTCAGAGAAGTCGTAATAACAATGCTGTCCACTGGACAGGACAACAAATCCTTCAAGATCTCAGTTTAAAGCTGCAACATCGACATTTTAGCGGCATCAAGTGGTGAGGTTGTGAACTGCAACCAACGGCACTCACCCCTCCCTTTCTGAGAAGCTACGGTGGCCGACAGCAGAGAATGAAATATAAAATTACTCAATAAATTTACTTGTGGTAAAACACTGCATATAAAGTCATTATATTTCAAAATACTTATAGACCATTAATTTTTTATCTTAATATTAATCCTAATGACATCGACAACATATTTGTCAAGTTGCCAGACATGACTGAATGTATGTCCAATTGAAGAAGACATACTATATTATTTAATTAATATTTTAATATAGTACATATAAGAATACCTTCGTAAAGAGACACTTAAAGACTTGTATTTTATTTGAAACGTCCATTGTGTAACTATATCATCTACACACGCCATCGTGCTTGAACCCCGAAGATCGCTTTAAGTGAAACTGCATCATTTCATTTGCCTTCTGTTTCAGTGACAGGACTTTGACACAGCAAACAGAGAAAACGATAAAAGTCATGACTCACAGCGCATCTAGCTAGCCAACTCTGTCCACGCCTCATGATCCTTTTGTTTTTTCTTCATTTGAACATCTTGTGAAAGGATTTTTTTGTAAAGATAAAACCGAATTTACTTTAAAGGTGCTGTAGGTGATCTGGGAAATGCTAAAGTTATTGATTCGCTAAAAACAAAAGTGGGAGGGTCAAAAAAGCCAATTGGAGCTCAGCCTCAGGTCACATGAGTTTATGAACCTACATCGACACCCATTTGTCCGGCGCCCCGCACACACAAAATGAATGAAATACAATAATAATACAATAATATTTTGATTTCTAATAGATGCTAACATAACACCAGTTGAATAGTATGATTAAATAATGTTATTTCGTAATTATTTTGCAATATATTTTAAACATGAAGTAGCCTTCTTCTCTGGCTAACTTGAAGTGGCAGAGCCCCAGCGCCCCCTACTGATCAACCTCCACTGATCAATGATGTCGTGATGAGTGAAGCAGTGCTCACACTTTCAAACCCACCGAATTCACGACACCAACTCGAACACCAGCGAAACTTTTCACCCTCACGCTAAACTCCCATTCACAGGTTACTACTGAAATTACTGATCTCTTTTCTGGGTTAAGTATATTTTAAAGGAACATTTTATAATTCTTCAAACATTTGAATGTTCTCTGAAGTTTCTGAAACAAGCAGAAACATTTTTAAAAGGTTACACGTTCAGAAAAACGTTCCGTAAACAATGTAAAAATAATGTGTTTGTGCTAAAGTTTTGAGACCATTATTTAAGACCAGATAACTTTGAATGAACGTTGTGTTAATGTTATTAGAAGAACGTTTCTTCATTACTTTGAGAGAACCTTACCAGAACGTTCCCTGTCAGCTTGCTGATGAAGGAAAGATCTCAACAGAATCCGCTGATGACGAATTTGGTGTGTTTGTCTGTTTAGTGTTTCAGTAATGTCTCAATACAACTTCAGCGCCGCAGCGTTTTCTCAAAGTGACATCTACAATACCATCCTGGTCTACCTGAACACCTGTGAGTTACTGCTGATGGATTGCATGAGTGATTCTGTCTAATAATAAAGAGGATATGTTGGTGAACCGTGTTTGTCATGTGTTCTCAGCTTCAGCTTCAGCTCCTAAGTGTTATAACGCCTCGAACCCTGATCTCAACTCCACCGCCTGGTTCGTAGACTACATCTCTGTCTTCTTGAGCTTCATCACTCTGGACGACCTGCACCTCTTTGGCTCCATTCAGGTGTGACAACGCTTTTGTCCTCATTTATTGACCCTCATGTCGTTCCAAACCTGCATGACTTTTGTTTTTTTGAGAACTCAATAAAATGCTTGTTTTCCAGCCGTTCCTGGTGAACCTGGAGAACCTGCAGCTCTTCGGTCAGATCAGCGTTCGTGATGACGTCTTGGAGTTCTACGTGAATATGCTGTTCGAGCAGAATCCGTTCTTCAGCGCTTTCTAGTGAGAGACCCCAACAATAACCAACCTTAATCGCATCTCACTAAAGTACACTCCTAAAATACAAGTTCCTAAAGGGGGTTTTCCCAGAGAAGAACCATTTCAGGCTCCTCAAAGAACCTTTCAGTGATCAGTTCTTAACAGAACCATATTCTTTCTTTGAGCGAAGAACATTTTAATATTCTATTCAACCTTTTCCCACTATAAAGAACCTTCATTTTTAGAGAAGTTTTGTGAGACCATCTAAACCAGCTTAGATCAGAAGGCTGGTTGAAGCTGATGTTTCATCAGAACTGTGATTCTGGCAGAGGTTTGAAGCTCCAGAAGAAGCCATAATGAGCTTTAATGTGGTGTTTGTGTGTTTATAGTCTGCCTTTGAAGTTCCGCTGCTTGGCTCCTGCGAGCTCCTTCCAACAGTTGAGTGCCGAGCAGCTGAAGAACATCTCCTCAGGCATCCATCAGAACTGCACCAACATCAATCCCGACGTACGTACAGGTTGTTACGTGTTTGTGTTTACGTCATCAGAAATCAATTCTTTACAAGCTAAATGTGTGTGCGCGCAGGTGTCGGCAGCTCTGGCGAGCAACGTGGACGTTCTGACGGTGGACACCATCAAGGATCTGGGTCAGTCGTGCACGGGTTTGACCACGGCTCAGATCAGCGGCGCCGGAGGGAACGTGCTGCTCAACGCGCTGTCTGTGCTCAGACTCGTTCTGGGCTGGAACCTCGATCAGGCCATGATGATCATTCAAACCCTGCTGTCGTCTGGAGTTTTCCAGGTACAAACCAACACTGATGCTTCAAAGACAATGCTGAACCAACCGTTTGTGGCTCCGAAGAACTCAGTAGTTTCATTCCTGAATGAATCAGTGCTGTCAAATAAATCAATGATTCTGTGACTCGCTCAAACAGACAGGATGACTGTGGTATGAGGTACTAACACTCATCTGTGTCTCTCTATGGCAGATTAATAGTGCAGAAAGTCTGGAGAAATTGGGTTCATTGATCATTGGTGTTCAAACATCAATCATCGACGTAATCTCAGGAAATGTGTGGCTTCTGGCGGTGAAATCCCAGACGTTCTTGGCCAATGTCATCGGTGCACCGATTATCGTCCAACAGACCATCGTCAGCCAGGTAACAAACACACATACACACACACTCACACATGTTGTGTTTTCATTTTTTATGGGGACATTCCATAGGCGTAATGGTTTTTCTACTGTACTAACAGTATATTCTGTCCCCCTACACTACCCCTACCCCTAAACCTACTCATCACAGAAAATGTTCTGCTATTTTAGATTTTCAAAAAAGATAATTCTGTATGATTTATAAGCTTGTTTCCTCATGGGGACCAACAAAATGTCCCCACAAGATCAAAATTTACTGGTATTACTATACCTGTGGGGACATTTGGTCCCCATAACGTAGGGAATACCTGCCCACACACACACACACATACACACTCACACACACACACACACACATTGTGTTTTCATGTTTTATGGGGTCATTCCATAGGCGTAATGGTGTTTATACTGTACAAACTGTACATTCTGCCCCCCCCTCCCAAACCTACCCATCAAAGAAAATGTTCTGCTATTTTACATTTTCAAAAAAGATAATTCTGTATGATTTATAAGCTTGTTTCCTTTCCACAATGTCAAGATTTACTGGTTTTACTTACTTTGTGGGGACATTTGGTCCCCATAACGTAGGGAATACCCACACACACACACACACACACACACACACAGGTACATCTCAGGTCTGTATTTGACGTCTCTCTCCGTCTCTCTTCAGATCATCGCTGTGAACAGCTCGTCTGACGGCGTCATCACAAATGTTCCTGACCTGATGGCAACGGAGATCCCACGCAACTTCCTGCTGGGTGTGTCGTCCTCATCTGTGGTGGTGCAGATGGTCAATCAGAAGAAATGGAAACACGAGCAGGTACAGGATGAGAAATCCCTCTCTCTAAGGAACCTTAAAGGGGCTCATGTTTAGAGCATTTTATGGATTTAGTTTTAATTAATTCATTTTGTTCAAAAAGTCATTTTTAATGACATTTTATGAATTAAATGGCTTATAAACATACTTTATATCCCATTAAACATCAAAGTATTATGTAATCATTTAAAGAGGACCTTTTATGCCGTTTTCATACTTGAATGTTTAAAAACACATTATTTTCCCCATATTTGCCATTAGCAATGTTTCCATCCACCGAATTTTTTGTGTAGAATAGAATTATTTTATGTTAGAAACATAAACGACATTCTCTTCTTCGAATTCTCTTCCTCAGGCCGTTTTGCTCTTTGAAACAGTTGCCACAGAGTTCAGTGACCCCGACGCGTGAGTGAAGACTGTTATTATTATTATTATTATTATTCAGAATGGCTGGTGAGGTTTTGGTTTTGACCACATATTGGTGTTCGTCTAGCATGTCCTTCCAGGTTCTGCAGGGTTTCACCTGCTCACGAATCCAGAGCTTCAACTCCAGTAAAGTCATGAGTCTGATCCGCGGCTGCCGGCAGCGAGGCAACCGGACGCTCGTCCTGCAGGAGTCACAGGTGAACATCTCTCTGACTGATAAACACACGTCATGATGTGTCAGAATGTGTATCAGGGCAAACCCTTCAGCTGTGTTATTTTAAGAAGCTCAGTGAAAGACCTGATGTTTGATGTGTGTGTGATTGTCCTTCAGCTGACCTGCATGTACTACTACATCAAGAGCGCTGACCTGAGCGCCTTCTCGCAGTATCCCGCCGAAGTGCTCATCTACTACAAGTACGTCAGCGGGGTTGTTTGTGCTCATGGACGTTCATGAAGACTGCTTCATCTCACATCTGTTGTGTGTTTGTGTTGCAGTTACTCTATGATCGACAGATCTCTGTGCCGCTCGTATTTCTCGTCACTGGGAAAGGCCGACTTCTCAGTGCTGTCCAGCTCTCTGTCCTTCAAGAAACAAATCCTGTTCAACAGTGCCAGGGAGTGTCTGGTGAGCACAAACACACACGAATCACATGGCGCACAATCTCTTATTTGAGCTTTTATTATTCATTCATAGACTGCAAAAATATTTAGGCCTAAATGTAAGATTTGTGTATTTGAATCGCGTCTAAAATCATGTCCTTCAGGGAATCTCCGGGTTCGGCGTCACTCAGGAGCAGATGGATGTTCTGGGCAGCATGTGCTGCTTCCTGAGCGCCGACTACATCCAGAACTCGGACCCGTACGTGCTGGAGAAGCTCAAACAGTGTCCGGATCTATCGGCTCAGCAGATCACCGCCATCGAGAGCGTCCTGCTGAGAGGAAACACGACCTACGGGTACGAACTCGCTCGCTCACACGTCACACAAATCTATGTATGAGCCCAGACTGATGCGAGATGTTTCTTCTCAGATCCTCAAATAGCTGGAACAGAGCCACTCTGGAGAACCTGGGGACGCTGCCGCTCTACGTCACCTCCAACATATGGAGCAAATTCACACAGGTGCGAGAGCGTCCGGGAGAAACATGCGGCTGTGTGTGAATTTCACTGATAACTCTCTCTGTGTGTGTGTGTGTGTGTGTGTCAGGAAAACAAGCAGAGGTTTCTGAAGACGTTTATCCGTGACCTGAGGAAGAACGACAAGGCTTCAGAGATGAAGATCCTCAACATGATGAACGAGGTCAACAAAGTCTCACGAGTCAAAATCAAGAGATCCGCTGGTGAGAAATACCACAAACCCATCATTACACTGTTCACAAGCAGGACATGAACACAAGCGTCTGTTATTCGTTGTAGTCTAGGTTTGTACTTTTACATTGTAAATATGGTTGACTAAACATGTCCACCACACTGACCCAACAGTACTGTAATCACACCACATCACTGAGCATGTGGAATGTTTCTGAAGCTCTCATTCGTGTGTTCTTCTCTCCACTCCTGTAGAAACGAAGTGCACTACAACAGAAATAAAGCAGGTTCAGGTTTACAGCGACATGTTTCCGTTTGCCTACGACGTGATGCAGTTTGACGCCTGTTTGATCGTCCAAACGCTGAAGGACAACCTGGAGGCCATCACCGATCGAGTGTACGAGAGGAGCTACCAGCGGATCGTGCTGGACAAACTCAACCAGGTAACAACACACACCTGAACGCCGCTGTAAGTGCGTGTCAATCACAGTGTTGCCATAGAGACGCCATGTGTTTCCCGCCCCTCACAGGCGTATCCTGGCGGACTGTCTGACGAGGTGCTGCTGGTTTTAGGCTCCACCTCCCGCGCGGCCACACCTGATGATGTCAGAAAGTGGAACGTGACGAAGATCGACACGCTCTCATCTCTGATGAACTCACGCAATGGAGACTGGGACACCGCAATGGTACTGTGTGTGTGTGTGTGTGTGTGTACTTGTTTTGTCTATACTTGTGAGCACCAAATGTCACTTATATTGTGAAATACGTTTCTTCCCGGTGTGTGTGTGTGTGATTCTCTCTCAGGTCCAGCTGCTGGTCAGTAAGTATCTCAGTGTGAGTGGAAACACTCTCGGCAGTAACGAGCTGAACGCGCTGGGAGGAACAAACCTGTGTGCGCTGACCCCGAGTGTGCTGAACACCATCACAGCCGCCAGCCTGGAGTGAGTATACACACACACGCACACGCACACAAACACAAACACACATACACACACATGTTGTGTTTTCATGGTTTATGGGGTCATTCCATAGGCGTAATGTTTTTTATACTGTACAAACTGTACATTCTGTCCCCCTACACTACCCCACCCCTAAACCTACCCATCACACTAAATGTTCTGCTATTTTACATTTTCAAAAAACATTGTTTAGTGTGTTTTTAAAGCTATTTGAAATATGAGGACGCATGAAATGTCCTCATAAAACATGTTTATGTTGTAATACCAGTGTAATACCCATGACATTATACATATTTGTGTCCTCATAAATCATGAAAACGTGCACACACTCACACACTCTCTCTCTCAAACACACACACACACACACACACACACACTCACACTCTTTCTTTTTCTCTCTCACACACACACACTCACACACACACACACACACTCACACACACACACACACACACACTCAAACTCTTTCTTTTTCTCTCTCACACACACACACACACACACTCACACTCTTTCTTTTTCTCTCTCTCACACACACACACACACACACACTCTCTCTCTCTCACACAGGCCTTTAAATGGCTCTCAGAAAGTGAGGACTGGCCTAAAGGTCACTTTTCTCATATTGTCCTCACTCCGCTGATATATAGCTATCTTTGTGAGGACTGGATTTATAAGTTCATCTTAGTTTTTGTAATTTTTCACAAATGTATCTTAAACCTGTATACTCAAACGTGTGACGTGTGTGTGTTTCAGGCGAGCTTCTGCTCTCTCTCTGACCAACTGCAGCTCAGAGAAGAAGTCGATTCTGTTCAGTATCGCTCTGAGCGCATTCAGTGCAAAAAACACACGCGACACAAACACCGTCAGCATCCCGACGTACCAGCTGCTGCAGAACTACCTCGGTAACGACACTTACACACAGACTCACAGAGACGTCACACTGCTGCTGTCAGGCTGAACTTGTGTGTGTGTGTGTGTGTGTGTTTGCAGGTGGTGCCGATTCAACATTTATTCGTAAAATTGTGAACTCCGCTGTGAATATGGACGTGCCGACCTTCATGAGTCTGCAGCAGAGCGTCATCAACGTGAGTCTGAAGTTCATGTCTGATGATGGTGTCACTTACTAAACGAACAGAAAAAATTCACACTGATGCACTTTTATATTCACATTTACACATTTGAGAAACGCAAATGAGACCCTCTTCTTCTTCCTCTTCCAAAATTCATATCTGATGTATTTAAATAGTCTTAATTACGTCTAATACAGTGGATGTTTGTGTAGGTGCTGAAGGTGACTGATGTGAAGAGTTTGCTGGGCGTGAATGTCGGCGATCTGAAGACGTATGAGAGCGCGGCTCAGATTCAGGAGTGGATCAGGCTTCAGCCGCAGTCGGATCTCGACACGCTGCAGCTCGGCCTGACGGGCGGCAGGAACTCCACGGAAACCACCACCGCCAGCACTGCGACCAGCACTGCAACCAGCACTGCGACCAGCACCACTAAAGCACCGTCAGTCGGCGCCGCCACAGGTAACCCTCACACGCTCACCAACCGGCCCGCATCTGGAACACGTGAATTACAAGTGTGCCGGATCTGGGCCTATAAGTCATAGGACAGTGGATAAAGCAGTTTCCATCCCATGTGTTCAAGAGAACAGTGCCGAAAGATATGAGCAATAAACATGCTGATGCTGCAGTCCGGCTCTTGCGTTCTCCGTCATAAACGAGTTTGTCTCAGAGCGACAGTCAAACACTCACACTGTCATGTTCTCCCAGCGTTCAGATGCTGGTGTTTGAGAATCATGAGACGCTTCTGGAGCCTCGTTTGAGATTTACAGATTACAGAGATTGTGTACTGTGTGTGCCTTCGCTCTAGGAATCACACATACGCACATCTGAGAAACGATCATCAGATCAAATTTAGGATGGGTTCTGTGCAGCATTTTATAAATGAGAAAAATGTGCGGAATGATCACGTCTCAGTGTCTCAATATCTTGGTGTGTCTTTGCAGCTGCTGCATCCAGAGTTTGGACACCCGTCCGTCTGCAGCTGCTCCTGTTGGCTGTTACCATGACAACACTGCAGCTGCTGCACTGATGACATCATCTCTGAATGTACAGTGCGTCAGCTGAATGGCGCACTGTGATAATCTCTCTCTCTCTCTCTGTCAATTATTTAAATGAATTTCTGCACTTTCGCCTGTAATGCACTTTCACTTTACATGAGGTGTCATGAACTGTCTCTGTGTGGAATTGGTGAATAAATCACATTTGATTGAAACTGATGTGACACACATTGAACAGGATCTAGTCAGTCATTTACTGTTTCAGAGAGAAAGAAACCAATAAAGGTTTCTGTGATCACATCTGATTCTCTCACATCAACATTGTTCAAATTTAACCCAATGAAATGTCAAATATATTTAGTTAAAATAAATGAAAATCGTCTCAATGAATACTACTGAAAAAAATCTATTTGGTTTACATATGTGTGATAGAAAATGAACTTTTGTGAATGTAAATTCTGTTGTATCCATGAGTCCTCATCCCACTGAACCTCAGGACACGCTCAGAACCGCAGCTGTAATAACTCTGAAAACACGTGGATAAAAGCATACGATAGACGATTGTTGTCTTGGTTGTCATTTTCACATATTTCCTTCTGTTCAAATAAATGTATATATTTTCATTCTCTTTTTATTTATTCAATGAATTTTACTTCAAATTCTGCAAACCTTTTTCTGCTTTTCTTGCTGTGTTTTTGAGAAAGACATGAATTCCAGCGAGCAGCGCTGACCAGAGCTGACCAGAGCTAGTGTTTGATGTCCACTAGAGCCGAAGCTAATCATGTGCTCAATCTCATCATAGTATTTGAATTATATATGATCAAAAACACAATAGTTCAACTAATGCATCATCGAGAACGGACAACAGAACACTGAAAAGAGAGCAACTTAAAGCCGCAATATGTAAAATGTTTGCAGTAAAATATCCAAAAAGCCATATTTTGTTCAGTTGAGTGCTTACAATATCCCAAATGTTAACTATTTGTAAATTGTGAGAAAATTGCAATTTTAACCAAGGATACGGGACATGTGCGTGTCATGATTTGATGTTTCTATAGCATTGCTGCACTGTGCCTACTTTCATCTGACGTCAAGTACCGCTTCCATCACAGCAGAGGAAATAACAAGTGGATTTGGATTCCACTCCTGCTCTCACATCTTTACTATGGAGAGCTTCACTGGTGGTTTTGGTGAAAGGACGAAAGGACTGAATGTGGTTTTCACGGGTAAAGACAACCAAGGAACGTATGCATCTGGCTTTGCACTGGAGTGTCAGATTGTTTTCTATCCTCCAGTGCAGACCTGGTACGTTTATAAATACTCACTGGAATCTCCAAATAGTAGAGAGAAATTCCAATGTTTATAACATTAAATCATTTAGACAGAGGTGCTTGATTGTTTTATTACTTTTAATCTCTGAATCTAATCTCTAAAATGGATATGGTTGGTATTTGGGCAGTCAACTAATGTAGATGTGATTGTTCTACTGAAACTTGGCTGAACAAATCTGTCTTAGACAAGGATATTTGTATTAATGGTTAGAATGTATATTGGACTGACCATCAAAAAAGGTGTGTGGCCGAAGACACTGTTATAAAAAAAAGAGTAGGTTTCATGTCTACAGTATTGTCCTCTAAATCGGTGAGTAAACAATTTTTAGCTGCAAATCTTAAGGCCTCTAAATTTCAACGGTTAGAAGCACAAAAAATCATAACCAACCATGACATGAAACATTTCTCTCAACAAGGGTTTCTTCTTGATTTGAATAATTTGGAGTGGGAATAAATTAATTTACTTCCTGACCTTGAAAAAGCCTGGGAATTCTTTTCTGCTCATTTTTCTACTTTAGTCAATAAATATGCCCCCCTCAAAAGATACAGGGTGAAGGGTCGGAATAATGCAGGGTTTATTCCTCTCTTATCCAAAGTGCTTCATGAGCGGAACCTGGCATGGGCAAAATCCAGGAGAACACATTTTAATCCAAATTGGCTTAATTTCTGGAGAACGCAACATGAACGGTTGCAGTCAGAAAAGCTAAAACTGAGCATTCCCTGAAACAAACTTTGAACAATCTAAACAATTTATCTAAATTTTGGTAAACTGTTAAATATAGGTACAGACCTTCCATCCATATTAAAGTAAAAATGCTTAATTGTTTCAAAGAACACTTTATAGCTTCTGGCTTTTTATTTAATTCAATTAATGTTGCTCATGTGAATCCTTCTAATGTTCAGGCAGTTTTGTGTCCTGTCAATCATTAAACTTTTCACCAATTGCAGTGTCTGAGGTGAGCGCTTGATTCTTTAGAGGTTTCAAAATTGGAACCTTACTTCTTACAGCAACTTTATTACCCCGCCTCTGACTCATTTTTTAACCTTTCTCTTGTCATTAATGAAATTCCACCTATAATCAGCCTTCGTTCTTCCTGTTTAAAGGAGGAGATCCCACACACCCAAATAATCACCGGCCCATTTCCGAGCGGTCTGTCCTGGCCGAAGTCCTCGAAACCTTTGTTAGTAATCAACTGAAGGACTATCTTCTGTTAATAATATTCAGTCTAGTTTTCAATCTGGAAAGTTTTCAAACAACATACGGCAGATTTAAAAGTACTAAATGATTTTATTGAATCTGTTGACAAGAAACACTGTACAGCCTTATTCACTGACTATCTAAAGCATTTGATGCTGTTGATCGTACTTGACTGATATAACCACTCAGAACTGGAGTATCTAAACATGTTATTGATAACTATCTCTCAAACAGAACTAAATATGTACATGCAGAAGGTCTTATCTCTTGTTCCCTCAATGTAACTAAAGGTGTGCCTGTTTACTATACATAAAAACAATATTGATCAAAATGTTCATAAATCAAATATTCAACATTACACTGATGATACAGATATATAAGTTCAGCATCCAAACCCAATTTGGCTCTTTCTCAGTTACAGCTTGCTTTTAATATTGCTCAATGTAACTTACTTGAACTAAAACGAGTTTTAAATACTAATAAAACAAAATTCATGTTGTTTTGTAATTGAAAATCAATTCCTCATAATCTTCTTTCAATTACTACCTCCCAAGGTTCGGAGATTGAGTTTGTGTTTTAGTACAGGTATCTCGGGATTTTAACTGATGATGCTCTCTCATTTGACCCTCATGTTCAGCTACTAGTGAAAAGATTGAAAGTAAGTCTGGGTTTTATTTTAGAATTAAATCCTGCCTTTCCTTCAAGCATAAGAAGCACCACTTTTATGTCTGTACTGGACTATGGTGATGTTATACGCATCTTCTCAGTGTTTACATATTTTGGACATGGTTGATCATGGTGCATTGAAGTTCGTAACAAATTTTAAAAACACTCTGATCCGGTGATGAGAGACTTCTCTCTGTGCCCAGATCACGATTGAAGCATAGAGGTGATAGAGCCTTTTGCTGACCCTCGGCCTCCCGGTCTCTAACTGTTTTTAAATCTTCTCTTAAAAGTTTTTTCCCTTAGATTTAATTCATTGTGTGTGTTCAGGTATGAATGTATGATTTGCTTTTTGCTTTATCTTTTTTTCTTCGCTTTCTGTTTTGTTCAGCACTTTGGTCAGCCATGTTTGCTGTTTTTAAATGTGCTATATAAATATAATAACCTTGAACCTTATCAATGTTGTATGCTCGGGTTGGCTTTGTACACTGTAGACTAAAACACTGGCATATTCTTATTATAAATCCTTCCTTCATATCTTCATGCCAACAGCCAACAAAAAACATATTGGTAGTTATAGCCTTCGGTCCCAGGAATTTTTCCTACTATCAGTTCCAGTGGTGCGCACTGAATTAGGGGGAAAAGGCATTTAAATTTACTGCTTCCTCGGCCTGGAATAATTTGCACATTAATGTCATTGGATCTTTTTAAAGTGATTTTAAATTACTTGGACACAGAAACATTGAGTTGTAGATTCTTTGTCTAAATTAGTTATATATTAATATCCCTTTATCATTGTATATTTTATCTTTTTTTTTTTTTTTTTGATGCTATCTGTTAAACCCATGTGAACTGTGTTGCTGTCAATCTTTGCCAGGACACTCTTGCAAAAGAGATTTTTAATCTCAGTGTGCTTCTTACCTGGTAAAAATGAAAGTTATATTAATAAAAATATTATAACTAATGTAATACCAAACCTGCTACTCTGTAAAATCTCACAGTAACAGCATTCAGCAAGACTCTCTTAAAATCTGCCTGGATGATCAGGATTTGGCTGCCTGTAGAACACGTCTTCTTTCTTCTGATCTTTGATATAATGCAAGTACTTCATCCATGTTTGGTAAGATGTTACAGACATCTGAACACAAGAGGAGAAAAACTGTATCAAACACAACAACAACTGTATGTGTAAAGACTGTGTGTGTGTGTGTGTGTGTGTGCGTGTGCGTGTGTGTGTGTGTGTGTGGACCTACCTTTTGGAAGCTGTAGTGAACACTTGACTTCTCCTTCATGATCCACACTATTAACACACAAACACACAAACACGTCCCATTATTCTTATATAACACAATAAATGCATTTGAGGAACTGACAGAACATAAGGAGTTACTGTAATCTAAAAGGACTTTCTTCAGAGTTTTGTTAAAGGGTTTAAATGGACCACCTAAAGAAACATATGATTGATACCTAGAATGCTCTTTTTTAAGTCTTTGTTGTCAGATAGGAACCTGGGTGTGCTCTTTGACACCAATCTTTCATTTGAACGCCACATTTCTGGCATCTGTAAAACTGCATTCTTCCATCTTAAAAATATATCTAAACTGCGACATTTGTTCTCAATGACAAATATGGAGGAGACCTCAAGGCTAGATTATTGTAATGCTCTACTGGATGGTTGCCCTCCATGCTTAATAAACAAACTACAGCTGGTGCAAAAATCAGCAGCTAGAGTTCTTACTAGAACCAGGAAGTATAACCAAAACTGTATTGGCTCCCAATTAAACATTGTACAGATTTTAAAATCTTGCTAATTACTTACAAAGCATTAAATTGTCTGGGGAGTATCTAGATCAGATGGAGGACCTGCGCCTATATACGACCACAACGCATCCCTGAAATGTCAGCTAGATTGTGTCAACTGACAGCCAATGTCACAGATCCTTAACAAAATCGTTTCCATACCAGTGTGATGAATCCGATCTTCAACCACATGGAACTGGATTAAATATTTTGACTTTTCCGATTCCAATCTGATTCATGACCCGTTGTTGGCCAGAGGAGAAATGGCCCCCCGACTGAGCCTAGTTTTTCCCAAAGATTTTTTTCTCTCCATTTTTGTCACCTGATGGAGTGTAGGTTCCGTGCCACTGTTGCCTCTGGCTATCTTAGTTGGGAACACTCGATATTCAACAATGTTTTTAATCTGCCTGCATTGGAACCATTGTGTGCTAACTGAACTGAACTGGACAATGACATCACTGTTTTCTCCAGAGCTGCTGTATAGATAAATGAACAAAATTAATAACTAATGATTTTTACAATGGAATGAATCAATACTGAACTGACTTAAGCTGGACAATGACACCATTTTCTTCTAAAGCTGCTGTGCAGCTAAAATTATTTTCCTGTTATCACTGCAAAGCTGCTTTGACACAATCTGCATTGTAAAAACGCTATATAAATAAAGGTGTCTTGACTTGAATATACACTACAGGTATTAGTTATTAGTATACCCAAAGGCCTAGGGCCCATTAGGTGGCCTCAGAAAACTTTTAACTTGGTTTAAATTATTTAAATGTATTATTAACATTATTAATATATAAAAATAATCTTATTTGAAATCCAAAAAATTTATTAACAGGTGATTGACAGATGTTCCTTCACTGCAGGACATTTTAGAACAGATTATGGTTTAAATTAAAAATGCTGTGTAAATGTGAACTACTAGATGTATTTTCAATGAATGGATCACAAAACAGTTTGGACCCCTGAACCTTTGACAGACAAGAGAAATTGTGATACCAGGTGCAAACAGGGTTTCATACTTGAGTATCTGGAGAGAGCAGTCTGGGTCATTCAGTTTGTCAGAGAGCAGCTTGACTCCTGAATCTCCTGGTTTATTGTAGCTCAGATCCAGCTCTCTCAGGTGTGATGGGTTTGAACTCAGAGCTGAAGACACATAACCACAGCCTTCCTCTGTCACCATACAGCCTGACAACCTACAGACACAGAGTCAGATAATCTATAAACACACACACAGATAAAAACCAGAGGAAATGTAGTAATTTTAGTGAATTGTTTTCTAGTTTATAGATACCGCAGTATCTGCAGCTGACATTTTGGACTCTTCAGTCCATCAGAGAGCAGCTTCACTCCTGAATCCAACAGGTCATTGTCACTTAGGTCCAGCTCTCTCAGGACACAGTTTGAGGATTGTAGAACTGATGACAAACTCTCACAACACTCAGCAGTGAGTTTACAGTCAGAAAGACTGAAAAGGAGCAGAACACACACAGTCAGATCATCTCCAAACACAGATCAACATTATGACTCACTGTAATTATCTCTTATATGTTCCTTAATACTTCAGTATCTGCAGCTGACAGTTTGGATTCCTCAGTCCATCCGAGAGCAGCTTCACTCCTGAATCATGAAGGTCATTGTCACTCAGGTTAAGTTCTTTCAGGACACAGTATGAAGATTGAAGAGCTGATGACAAACTCTCACAACACTGACCAGTGAGACGACAGAACTGCAATCTAAACAGAAAGATTTCATGCTGACAATAAAAACCGGCAGTATTAAAGTTGATAACTATTTATTTTGTCTTGATAAACATGAAATATGTCACACTGTGATATACAGTACCGTATTTACCTTTTAAGTGTCTTTAATTTTGTAGGTCTGTCTTATTCCTGTTTTCTGTTTCCTTAATTCCCTTCAACTGTCTCCAACTGTCCTATGTTTTCCAATTAGTTCTTATGTACAGTGGGGAGAACAAGTATTTGATGCACTGCCGATTTTGCAGGTTTGCCCACATACAAAGCATGTAGAAGCCTGTCATTTTTATCATAGGTACTCTTCAACTGTCAGTGATGGAATCTAAAACAAAAATCCAGAAAATCACATTGTATGATTTTTAAATAATTAATTTGCATTTTATTGCATGACATAAGTATTTGATACATCAGAAAAGCATAACTTAATATTTGGTACAGAAACCTTTGTTTGCAATTGTAGAGATCAAACGTTTCCTGTAGTTCTTGACCAGGTTTGCACACACTGCAGCAGGGATTTTGGCCCACTCTTCCATACAGACCTTCTCCAGATCCTTCAGGTTTCGGGGCTGTCGCTGGGCAATACGGACTTTCAGCTCCCTCCAAAGATTTTCTATTGGATTCAGCTCTGGAGACTGGCTAGGCCACTCCAGGAACTTGAGATGCTTCTTACGGAGCCACTCCTTAGTTGCCCTGGCTGTGTGTTTCGGGTCCTTGTCATGCTGGAAGACCCAGCCATGACCCATCTTCAATGCTCTTACTGAGGGAAGGCGGTTGTTGGCCAAAATCTCGTAATGCATGGCCCCATCCATCCTCCCCTCAATACGGTGCAGTCGTCCTGTCCCCTTTGCAGAAAAGCATCCCCAAAGAATGATGTTTCCACCTCCATGCTTCATGGTTGGGATGGTGTTCTTGGGATTGTTCTCAACCTTCTTCTTCTTCCAAAAACGGGGAGTGGAGTTTAGACCAAAAAGCTCAATTTTTGTCTCATCAGACCACATGACCTTCTCCCATTCCTCCTCTGGATCATCCAGATGGTCATTGGCAAACTTAAGACGGGCCTGGACATGTGCTGGCTTGAGCAGGGGGACCTTGCGTGCGCTGCAGGATTTAAATCCATGACGGTGTAATGGTTTTCTTTGAGAATGTGGTCCCAGCTCTCTTCAGGTCATTGACCAGGTCCTGTCGTGTAGTTCTGGGCTGATCCCTCACCTTCCTCATGATCATTGATGCCCCACAAGGTGAGATCTTGCATGGTGCCCCAGACCGAGGGAGATTGACCGTCATCTTGAACGTCTTCCATTTTCTAATAATTGTGCCAACAGTTGTTGCCTTCTCACCAAGCTGCCCATCCCAGCCTTGCAGGTCTACAATTTTATCCCTGATGTCCTTACACAGCTCTCTGGTCTTGGCCATTGTGGAGAGGTTGGAGTCTGTTTGGTTGTGTGGACAGGTGTCTTTTGTATAGGTAACGAGTTCAAACAGCTGCAGTTAATACAGGTAATGAGTGGAGAACAGGAGGACTTCTTAAAGAAAAACTAACAGGTCTGTGAGAGCCGGAATTCTTACTGGTTGGTATGTGATCAAATACTGATGTCATGCAATAAAATGCAAATTAGTTATTTAAAAATCATTATAATGTGATTTTCTGGATTTTTGTTTTAGATTCCGTCACTCACAGTTGAAGAGTACCTATGATAAAGATTATAGACTTCTACATGCTTTGTAAGTGGGCAAACCTGCAAAATCAGCAGAGTATCAAATACTTGTTCTCCCCACTGTAAATAATGTGCCCTTCAAAAGGAGTCTGATATATTGAAATTATGAGTTCTTAGCTTATGACCAAGCAAATATTTACACTTAAATATTTAGTGCAAAACTCAAAATTTTAGTGTACAAGAAGTATCGTTGGAAGTGAATTCAATATAAAACACTGATATAATAAATAGATAAGATATGCTCAACTGGTTTGGTCATATGACCCACATATGACCTGATTCCTAAAAAGTTCTAAAAATTAATGTAATAAATTTGCTTTTAGAAACCATGCAAATTATTTCACAAAAATGGTTGACCCACACACAAGTACCATCCTACTTAACGTAATTGTAAAAATATTAAGGATACTGATGAACAAACAGTATAAGGTAAGGCTATTAAACAGCATTCCCAAATTAGTTTTTGTTAATTCAGTAAAGTTAGTAAATTGCTATGAGCCACCACAGTCATTTAAAAATATACAAAATAAGATAAAGTGAAAATAAAGTAACATTTTGGAGTTACGGAGACAACAGTTACCATAGTAAATATACAATACTAATATGCAGTATTAATAAAACATGGACACTGATCTTGATGAATAGAACGAACACCATACCTGCATGCAAATTCTTCCCAGCTAATACACAAACTACCAGTTACGTAATTTAGTGATACTTTTTTGGTAACTTCATGACTTACTAATTGACAATATAACTACAATGTTGCATGCTCGTAATTAAATTTGAGTTTTATTTATGAAGTGACATACGGCGCATACTGGCCCATTTGCATGTGCAATTGAAGAGCGTGCACTATGAGCACAGTATAATGTCTGAAGAGAACAGGAAAGTTTTTATATTGTTTTATAACAATTTATAAAATAACATTAGAATGACACTGACATACAGCCTCTGACTAAGCAGATACTGAATCAAGTCAACATGTTTTTCTCAGGCTTTCTGAGAATCTTTACTTAAACTGTCTGACAGAAGTTTCAAAAGCTTCAATGTATTTTTTTTTCAATAAAAGCCTTGCATCAGAAAAAAAACAGAATAATGTTTGCTGTTGTTTCTTTGACTACATACTCCGCGACCCACTCAAAACTGTCTTGCGACCCACTTTTGGGTGGTGGCATTCTGAAAGTTGTAGCTTGCCCTTTCTCAATAACTGCTCCCTGCGGTTGGCTACTCCCTATGGCCAGAATATGTCCTGCTAAAATGGGACATTGCTGTTAGGGAACAGTTTTATGTTATGCTCACTTCAGCACATTTCACAACCTAGTGGGGAGGCATTTCCTCAGCATGGCATAGTGGGTAATGTTTTCCCCATAGTGTCAAAACCAAGACGCATCATCGGAGTTCCACTTCGAAAGGGAACCTCTTGGATTGCGTATGCAACTGTGTCTCGTTGCCATACTTCAAGGCATCCTTGCACTAAACACCGACGATGTTCATAATATTGTCAAAACCAAAACCTATCCCAAGACCCAAGACATTTCTGGTCTATATAAAAATTTATGACACAGATGTTAAACTGAATCTCTCCTTAAATTGGTTACATAAAATTGTAAATATTAAAAAAAACAGTATTTCTCACATTGTTTTTTAAAACTGAAAACTCCCTCAACTCTCTAGAACAACTCTGTCTTCTTCACCTTGCTGGGTGTAATGGGGAACAGGTTTGCTGTTTACAACCCAATAACTTTTAATATATAATGTGATCACTGCTACTAATCCTGTGAAGATTCACTCTGTCGTATATATTGTTGAATTATACAACTGTAAAATACCTCAGTTTCTCCAGCTGGCAGCTTGAACTCTGCAGTCCATCAGAGAGCAACTTCACTCCTGAATCTTGCACGTCATTGAAGCTCAGGAGAAGATCTCTGAGGAAGCAGTTTGCAGACTGTAGAGCTGATAACAATATTGGATAATGCTGACTAGTCAGATTAGAGCCACCAAAACTGAAAGAGATGAAATACAGCACAATACTGTAAGGAGGTGACACACATAAGGATACTTGTTACAGTGTATGACAAGTACATGGATGGATGAGAGGAAGGTGGAAGCAGTCTTAAAAATGCAAAGGCAGGCCCAAATCTCTGTCCTGGACTTCAGAAGCCACCAGAGCCATGAATACCCTTCAGAAACCCTTTTCGTCATGGAAGCAAATGCCTCCAATTCTGGAGTAGGAGTGGTTTTCTCTGAGTTGGTATCCATTACAGTCAGTTTGTATAGTTTGGTAGTTTGGACTGTTGGAACAACATCTTTATCACTTCCTCATGTCAGCACATTCAATGAATCAGTTAGGAAGAAGAAATCTTTGCACACCACATAATTTGCTACTAGTAGAGACTTCTCACATTAACATCGTATTTAACATATTACTTATTCTAAACTTCTGAATGGGTTTTCGTCCTTGCGGTTAGTCTCACAGGCTCAGGCTCTTCGCGGTACACATCTGTGTTATTTGAATATTCAGATTAAAAATCCTGACATGTTTGGTGTGATTTCATGTTTTGAGTATTTACCATTAACTACAGCTGAAACTGTACTGACTCTCATTCAGTTGACATCTGCCAAGCAAATTTTTAAATATTATTTTTATGACCTTCTTTGGCATTATTAGTTAGATAGAAGAATTGAGACGGGAAGAAGAGTTGGAGAAGGACCTCGGCCAGACAAGTTTAATCTGTTTACAGAGACCACAGCTTGAACTTTAGGTGATCAACTTGCTGATTTAAGCATAATAATCATAGTCATTTTTATTTTAAAATAGTAGTAGTTGTTATTAAACACATAATTCTGCAGCTGTTAAACACTCACTGAGCTTTTCTGCAGTTGATCACAGCTGGTATCAGTCTTCTTCTCCCCTCATCTGATGTGTTGTATTTCATGAGGTTCAGCTCATCCAGCACCTCCTCTGACATCTGAAGTATGTAGGCGATTGTTGAGCAGTGAGAAGGAGAGAGTTTCTTCATTGAGTGTAGGTCTGATTTCACAAACTCCTGAATCTCTCTGGACAGAGTCTGATCTTTCACTTCCAGCAGACAGAGGAACAGATTGATGGACCTTTCAGTTGAGAAATGATCATGTTCCTTGATCTTCCCTTTAATGTACTGTGTGGTTCTC
Organism: Zacco platypus; assembly: GCA_038088235.1. Lineage (NCBI taxonomy): Eukaryota > Metazoa > Chordata > Actinopteri > Cypriniformes > Xenocyprididae > Zacco > Zacco platypus. The sequence continues at coordinate 42,103,482 of CM076084.1, read as the reverse complement.
CTGATGCTCTCTGAGCTGTTCACTGTGTGTGTCAGTAGATCCTGTAAGAGTCTCTGACTGGAGTCCAGTGAAATGCCCAGAAGGAACCGCAGGAACAGATCCAGCTGTCCATTTTTACTCTTGAGAGATTTATTTACTGCTGTTTTTAGCAGCACACACAGAGGGACTTTAAGAAACTCCAGTAACTCCTTGTTGATCACATGTGAATAAAACACATAGAAAGCAGCGAGAAACTCCTGGATGCTAAGATGAATGAAGCTGTAGACTTTCCTCTGATGAATCACAGATTCCTCCTTAAACATCTCCGTGCAAATCCCAGAATACACTGAGGCGTCAGTGACGTCTATGCCACTCTCTCTCAGGTCCTCCTCATAGAACATCACATTGCCCTTCATCAGCTGTTTGAAAGCCACTTCAGCAAGTTTCACAATCACTTCTCTGTTGGACTGGAGGAGTTTCTCTGGATCTCTCTCTTCATACTTCTGATTCCTCGTGTTGATCTGAACCAGCAGGAAGTGGATGTACATTTCAGTCAGAGTTTGAGGGATTTCTGCACTCAGATCTTCTTTCAGGAGCTTTTGGAGCACAGTGGATGAGATCCAGCAGAAGACGGGTATGTGGCACATGATGTGGAGGCTTCTTGCTCTTCTGATGTGTGAGATGATTCTGCTGGCTTGATGCTCGTCACTGATTCCCTTCCTGAAATATTCCTCCTTCTGAGGCTCATTGAATCCCTGAATTTCTGTCAGACGGTTGATGTATTTGGAGGGGATCTGATTGGCTGCTGCTGGTCTGGAGGTGATCCAGATGAGAGCAGAGGGAAGCAGCTCTCCTTTCATGAGGTTTGACATCAACACACCCACTGATGAAGTCTCAGTCACATCAGAAACTTTCTGAGCGTCTGAAAACATCAGTGTGATTCTGCTTTCATCCAGACCATCAAAGATGAACACAACTTTACACTCCTCATAAATCTTTGAGTCCAGATCTTGAAGTTCAGGATGAAAGTCCAGCAGAAGTCTGTGAAGACTGTACTGATGATCTCGGATCAAGTTCAGCTCTCGAAATGGAAGCACAAACATGAAATCTACATCCTGATTGGCTTTTCCCTCGGCCCAGTCCAGAATGAACTTCTGCACAGAGACGGTTTTTCCGATTCCAGCGATGCCTTTAGTAAGAACAGTCTTGATTTGGTGTTTCTCCTCACATCCTGGTCCAGGTGAGGTTTTAAAGATGTCATTGCAGTAGATTGGAGTGTCTTGTGAGTGTTGTGTTCTGGCTGTTTTCTCCATCTGTAAAACCTCATGTTCTTCATTCACTCCTTCACTCTCTCCCTCTATGATGTAGAGCTGTGTGTAGATCCTGTTCAGGAGGGTTTCATTCTCCTGGAGTTTCAGACCCTCAAATAATCTCTCATACTTGTTCTTCATGCTGGTTTTGTGCTGGTCTTTGATTCTCAGTAGTTCATCATTCACTGATTGAGGAGAATCCTGGTCTTTAATATGATCATATCTACTTAGTAACAAAATACAAACAAAAAAACATCTTTGTGAATAAAACATGCAAGGAACAACAACACATTTAAGACAGAAGTTTCAGTTTAGCAGATTCCTTTTATATAAAACATTTGTACATTAAAGTACAACACATTTTCTGGAATGTAAGTTATGTTGAAGTTGTAGTTTCTTAGTTTCCTGTTTTAGTATAAAATAGAGATCGCCTGATATTGAGCTCTTTTAAAACCGATTATTTACATGCTGATGTGGCTGATAACCGACAGGCAGAAGCAATATTTATGTGTTTTACTTCACACAGTGATAACATCACTGAACACTTTTGTCAATACTGTCATCTTAAAAATAAATACATGTTGAAAGTTAATATTCTTCCATGTTAAATTTTATCTTCATATTTTACGACAATGAATCTAAGCATCGAATTGTATCAAATTTTCATATCATGATAATTTCTGAAGCTATTCTCACAGTATATGGTATTATCAAGAGAAGTAGTCACAAAAAGGGGTTTTGACAACAATAAAAAAGGGTTGTCATACTATAACAGGTTTAATAACTTTTCTTATAACAAAAAAAACTGAACGTTTAAACACAATAAAGCAATACACAAAAAGTACAAAGTAAACATGTTTCAAACATTAAAGTGCAGAAGAATTATAAAGAAAATTAGGTAACACTTTACAATAAGGTCTCGTCATTTAATGTGACTTAATTAACTAACATTAACAATGAGCACAACATTTGTTACAGAAGGTTTTATTTGCTAACGTTAGTTTAAAAAAATACAATGGCAATAGCCTGATCACCATCAGTTCATGTCCATTAAATAATAGTTACAACTTTTGATTTTAATCATGTATTAGTAAATGTTGAAATTAACATGAACTAAGATTAATAAATGCTTTAGAAGTAATTTTAACATTTAACTAATGAATGGAGCCTTACTGAAAAGTGTTACTGAACACTAATCTGAACATTTTCAATCAATATCTAGGGCATGTTTTAAGTCAGATTAAAATGTAAAAATGTTTTAAGTTTGAAAATAAATGTCCTATAACGTCTTTATTTATTTAAGTATTTGGTGCTGTGATGAACACCATTGCGAATTCAAATTTTTAAATTGTTCAGAAACAGAAAGTGGTGCAGCTGCTTTGTTTACAGGGTTACCGGGGTAACCGCTGCATTTCTGCTGTTCCATCAGCGCCATCTGCTGTCAGAGAGTGAACGTGCACGTCTCCTTCAGTGTTCTGTCAGGATTCTCATCCGTGCTGGGCTTGTTTGCCTCTTTGGTGCAGCATACAGCACTGTTGTGCATTTTAAATGGTTGATGGAAAAGCATTCCCAAAATACAAAATGAGCCGATTTTACAAAACTAGTATCCAATAATGGAAAAATGATTAAATATCGGGAAAATAGAACAAAATGTGAGCTATTGTCATCAGTTGAGCCATTTTATACCCGTAATAATATGTGACTTCTGCACAGATTCAACATATCTGTGCTTCTTTTCTTTCAAAAATGCAATTTTGACAATGACTTGTGACTTATGTTCCCGAAAATACTAACAAATATTGGTCTTAGGCCTTTACATATTTGTAATACATTCATGCATTAGATTTATGCTGCTATGTAAGTTAACTCTTATTTTAATATAAATAAATGCACCAGTTTCACCAGAGCAGTTAAATCACCAAACATCTGATGATCACCTGGGGTCGGAGGTCACAGCCTCGTCACTGAGGTTCGGAGGAGGATTTATGGATTGATGGCTCCTCAGAGACACACAGCTGGACTCTGGAGATGAAGATCTCTGACTCTTCCTCCTGATGATATAATTCATACACATCTTTACACTGTTCTTAAAACTAAATAAGTAGTTGAGATGATCTCTGATGTTGTGCGAGTCGGTCTGTTGTCTGCAGTGGACGGTGTCTCACCTGGGGTCAGAGGTCACTGCTCCATCACTGAATTTAACAGGAGGATCCATGGACTGATCACTCCTCAGAGACACACAGCTGGGCTCTGGAGATCTCTGACTCTTCCTCCTGATGATATGATAATTCACACACATCTTTACACTGTAACACAATATAAGTAGTTCAGATGATCTCTGATGTTGTGTGAGTCGGTCTGTTGTCTGCAGTGGACGGTGTCTCACCTGGGGTCAGAGGTCACTGCTCCATCACTGAATTTAACAGGAGGATCCATGGATTGATCACTCCTCAGAGACACACAGCTGGACTCTGGAGATGAAGATCTCTCACTCTTCCTCCTGATGATATGATAATTCACACACATCTTTACACTGTAACACAATATAATTAGTTGAGATGATCTGTGATGTTGTGCGAGTCGGTCTGTTGTCTGCAGTGGACGGTGTCTCACCTGGGGTCAGCGGTCACTGGATCCATGCCCAGGATTTGTGGGATTATTCAACGACCCGTCACCCTTCAGAGACTCTCGGCTGGGTTCTGGAGATGAAGATCTCTTTCTCAATGTCTGATATCTTCCCTTTCTAAGGAAACAGAGCATTACATTAACATCACCTTCAGCAGAAGCTTTCATTCGGAGGGATTTAGTGTCTTCAAGCTAATCTGGACACAACAAAGGAATCCTTCAATCATAAATGAAATGGACTCAAACATATTTCTCTTCTAATTCAACAGAAGTCTAGTTAGTTCACATAAACATGGCTCCAGCTTTACATTTCTGCCTCACAACTTCACTAAAGATCAGAAGATCCCCTTCATTCTGATGTCAAATCATGAGGGAGTGACAGAGAGATGAAATATGGCTTGATTTAACGTCTCTTTAATGACTTGATTTCAGATTTTCATAGATCAACAGACACGGATATCAAACTTTTAATTTTAACTTTCACTTTCGATTTCTAACCGTTTTCATGAGCGTCACAGTTTTTGTTCTTTTCGGTTCAGTGTTTGAAGTGATCTTATGAACAACATCACATGACATTAAAAGCTGATAGTTGAACTTACTGTGATATACGATTCTTCGTTCGGTTTGTAGAAGTCCAGTGTGTTTTCTTCTTCTTCTGAATTTAATGGTGGTTGTCAAACCAGCTTTGGTGCAGGTCCTCCACCTACTGGGACGGAAGTGAAGGGAACAGAAACAGCTACTAAATTCTTCTGCTCAAACACGTTTTCTTCAGGTATTCTAGTAAAGTTGTGCTCACACAATTATTGTTCTATTATTCTATGAGCTGAGATCTTTATTATTACCAACACATTTTAGAAGAACATGTTTGACTGTTTCTGGTAATCCATATTTGCAGCTCAATCCTGTATTATGTTTAGCAATTTTAAAAATTGATTTCAAAGCTTATTCCTCAAAACGAGCCTCATATTCATTTGCTCTGGACGGTCACGGAAACGCAGTGTTGAATAAACAGTAGTCGCAGTCTTTGAGGAGAACACTGTCAGAAAATGTGACATTTTCGGTGAATAAATAAGACACAAGCATCATCAATCAAACTTTCACTATATCTGTTCTTTTCAGATAGAATGATAGAAGCATTTCATATGATCTTATAAAAACACGATATTAAACAATGAACTTATCGTGTGGACTTTCTTTTTTAACGTTCAGCTTCTTTGCAGAACTAACAGGAAAGGTGTCTTCAGTGGGAAAAGATGGATCTCAAAATCATTCAGTCACTGCGGGAAAGGCTTCAAATATGCAAAAGTTGCAAGAAAACTGAAGGATTTTTCTGAAGAGCAGAGCTGAGAACTGAAGAACAACCGTCACAACTCAAACATCATCCCGGGAACGACAGAACCAAAGCCATTTTCATAGATTCAGATATTTTTGTGTCTTACAAATTTATGTAAAATATCTCACTTAGGACAGTACTAAAATGCATTTTGTACGATCTCTTATTTTGTTAAAATTATTCATTTTCACAGATTTTTTGCAAGTGGTTCACAAACTTTCAAGTATAACTGTATACACACACATAATATACATACATATATATACACAGTGTTTTTAAAGAAATAACTGGACTGACAGTAGAATATCAATTTCAAAGTCTTGCTTTTTTCAGTATATGACAGTATATTTTAGTGTCCTTTCTGTTTGTTTACATGTTGCTTAATGAAGTTACGAAGAGAAAACTAAACGAGTTCAAATCCTGACGACTTCAGCGCTCTAGACGAAGACATCATCAATATAATGTAAAATAATGTCATTTATTCAACTGAATCATCTATACAGTACTGTGAAAGTTCTGACCAGCGATGTCGACTCCCGATATCCCAACTATTTTCACAACGGGATGAAACGGATGATTTCAGGGAACCGCTTCAGTGTGTTTGTTCCAGTGGGTCTGAAAAGCCCCTAGATAAGCGAAGCTCTCTGCGCAGACGGAGCAGCGGTAAGGCTTCTCTCCGGTGTGAACTCGCTCGTGGACCTTCAGGACGTCGGAGCGGGCGAACGTCTTGTGGCACAGAGAGCACTTGAACGGACGCTCTCCCGTGTGGATCCTCTGGTGCTTCCGCAGGTTCGACATCTGACTGAAGCTCTTCCCGCAGACGCGGCAGTCGTGAGGCTTCTCTCCCGTGTGCAGATGCTGATGAATCCGGTAATGCCGCGGGTCGGAAAAGCTCCTCCCGCAGTCGGAGCACAGGAACGGCCTCTCTCCGGTGTGGATCCTCTCGTGACACTGCAGGTGAGACACCTGTCGGAACGGTTTCTCGCAGTGTTTGCAGCGGTACGGCTTCTCCTCGGTGTGCGTTCGGTGGTGCGACTTCAGAGACGTCGAGTTCCCGAAGGTTTTCCCGCACTCGCTGCACTGGTACGGCCTCTCTCCGGTGTGAACGCGCACATGCTTCTTCAGGTGGGGTTTGTGACGGAAGCTCTTCTCGCAGTGAGGACACTTGTGCGGCTTTTCGCCCGTGTGGATTCGCTTGTGAGCGTCGAGATTCCCTTTGGTGCTGAAACGCTTGTCGCACTCGCTGCAGTGGAAAGACTCTTCGCCGGCGTGAGTCTTCATGTGAACTTCCAGATTAGAAGACACGGAAAACTCCTTGTGCTCTTCTAAATGAAGTGTCCTCTCTTCTGAGGAAGGACGGCTCCTGCAGTCTTTCGGTTCTGTGTGTCTTCCTAAATTTCTCTGCAAGTTCAATGTTTTACAGCAGGTCATGGAAGAACTCTTGGCTGTCGGATTATCTTCTGATGTTGAGGCTGTTTCTTCATCTCCATCATTCTCATCTGAAAGGAACAAAATGGTAATACAATTTCTAAATATAATGAAATGTAGTGTATCCTTCAGGAATAACACCTTCAGAGCTCCAGACATGACACAAATATAAATTGTGGAAATTAATTAATAATTATTCATTTGTTCCCTCGTTTTAGTAAGTTGTGTTCACATTGTACAGGTTCGTTCCCTCGTTTTGCTTTAACTAAAACAATGGAAACAAATCATTACAATGTGGCTACGATTTACTAAAACGAGCTGCAAGTTAAAAAAATTCATGTTGGCACAAGCTGATGATTCATTTCAGCACATTTATAATGTACAACAGTATTATTACAACTGCAAAATATTATTTAATATTTAATATAATTCATTGATAATCATTTGATAGCGGATGAAGCATTTTAACAGCTATCGGCAACTGAGTCGTGAAGCTGATCGAGAGGCCGACTGGAGGACGTCAGTATAAGGTCCTCCATCAGACCCTGAAGAGATGAAGTCAATAAGATGTTGGATGGAACGCTCGTGAAGTCTGCAGACGCTTGCGGGAACATTTCCAACACCTTCTGGAATTGTGACCCGCTCTGAGGCCTGGACGCCAGTCGATCGATGAGATCAAGTATGCGGTCCGATCGTTGAAGAACTGACATTCAACAAAAGGTAGAAAGGAAGGAAGAAACACACCTGGAGGAGTAACCTCTTCATCTTCATCGACATCATCATTATTCTGATCTTCATCCTCCTTGTGTCTCTGTAGTTGTTCCTCTGCTGTGGTTTTCTCTCCTCTGCTCTCGATCAGGTTCCTGCAGTCCACCAGTTTGACGGAGCACATCTTCAGCGGCGTCTGCAGCATCTGCTGTTCTCCAGCGTTACAGTCAGAGGTTTGATCAGCGGATCCATGATCCTGAGCGTCAGAATAACACAGTAAAGTGAGGCTGAGCTCTGAGTCCTGTGCGTCTCTGGATCTCCAGACTGAATCCTGAGCTTCTGTCCCGTCAGTCACACACACTGAAACCTTCTCCAGATCCTGACGGACACAAATAAACAACAAGCGGTTGATATTAGCCTCATCACTCAGCCGTTTTCTCTTTCTGGTTTAATTTGAGATGTGCATAAGAAGTGAGAAGCTAACAAAACGTTGCTTTGATGGAGCTGAAGGATGAAATGAGCCGCTCAAACCTCTCTGTTGGGTTTGTCTCCTCTTTCTCTCAGCTTTGCCTCCAGTGACGCCACCTCTTTCTTCAGCTGACAGATTTCACTGATGAAATCCTCAATATCCAGCATGGACAGATCAGTTCCTACTGATTTACAGCAGATCACATCCATCTGCGCTTCCATGGTCAACATCTGAACACAAACACATCATCATCATCATTACAAGACGCATTTATAACGGACTGATAAAACTCAAAATGAGAGCAGAACTACACAGAAATGATCCATTAATTATTAAAATGACTTTCTATTCATCAAAAAATCCTGAAAAAAATTGGACACAACTGTTTTCAACACTGATAATAATCATAAATGTTTGTTGATCATCAAATCATCATATCAGAATGATTTCTGAAGGATCATGTGACACTGAAGACTGGAGTAATGATGCTGAAAATTCAGGAATAAATGACACTGTACTATATATTCACATAGAAAACTGATGACTTACACTGGAATAATATTTCATTGTTTTACTGTATTTTTGATCAAATAAGCGCAGCTGCAGTGAGCAGAAGACACTTTTCAAACACTTTTAAAAAATCTTAATCATTCCAACCTTTTTACCTATAGTGGGGCATGTTGTCACAACCACAGCTTCTAATGAAGGTCCCTGACTAGAGAACACTTTCTAGATCGACAAAAGAAGTCATCTTCCACAATGTTTGCATGTAAAAATGTGTCATATTTAATCACTGTCAGCAATAATTTACACCGTCATACAGATGTGAAACACAAAAACTACTGATGAAACACCAACAATGGAAAAAAAACCCTGGTTGATCTGAACGAAACTGGAGAGCAGAGAGTGTGTGGCTATAACAGACAGAGAGTTCATGTTGGAGATCAAGTTCCTGCTTTGGACTAATTGCAACCGAGCCAGTCCAGACGACAGCTGTCCATCTCCAGTGAGGGTTTTGGGTCGCAGTGTGACGGGTCCGGTGAAGGACATGGGGGATCGGGAGCTTCACGGGTGGAGTCCGAGCCGTTGGACACAGGAGCGACCGGACAGTCTGTAGCGAGACCCGGTTGGTCGGACATGTTTGGGTTGATGGGAAAAATCCCACAGGCTTTGAACCCGGCCGTGATGTTGTCCGCAGTGGCCGCCTGCGGCAGCGCCGTCGCAATTATTCCCGGAATATGATGAATGGTGACGCTCCTTCCCGGGCTTCCCAGCATCCAGCTGTCGATGGCCGCGTTGATGCATTTCTTAAGCGGGCCGCACACCGAGCGCTCCAGCTGCGGCGGGAGGGACAGCGTCACCACGCCGTTGGCTTTGGCGAAATTGAGGCCGTCGATGGACAGGTGCGAGACGTGGACGTCCAGGAGCAGGAGGCAGGGTCTCTGCAGGGAGCATTTGGTGTGCCGCACGAAATGCCTTAAGAAGTCGACGAACTGCTCCTCCCGCATCCATCCGCTGATATGTGCGCCGCCGGAGCTTCCGGTGGGCGCGCCCGTGAGGAAGTGCTCCCTAAACTGCACCCGAGGGAACACGAAATAGGGCGGGATCCCGCCGCCACCGGCCGAGACGGCGCAGGCGACGCTCACGAGGGGCCCGCGGTCAGCGCACGTCACAGATCCCGTCTGCTTCCTGGCCACCACTCGATCCGGCCTCTGGGCCGTCGTGATTCCCGTTTCGTCCATGATCCACACGTCCTCGGGCTTGAAAGAGTGGCGCTCCATCAGCGCCTTCAGTTTCCCGCGAAACATCTCTTTGTTAAAGGCTCTCGCGAGACTCGGCTCAGGCGTCCTGACGGACAGCAGCGGGTGCCGCTTTAGAAACGCGGCGAACCAGTCGGCGCTGGCCTGTTTGTTCTCCCTCCAGGACGACGGCATCTGCAGCTGCTGGCTCTTGGCCAGTTGGTACGACAGTTTCCGGATGGCCTTTGGCGGGAGCGGGTGATAAACGTCGGACGCCATCAAGACGTAGGAGACCAGCTCCGCCTCCAGCTCCGGACTGAAGACTTGCCTGGCGCCGATGAAGCCCACCGTGCAGCTGGGATGCTCCGCGCTTCCCTCCACCTCCTCGCGGGGGATTTTGGTGCAGTAGCGGGCGAGCGTGCGATAGTTGATCCCGAACTCCTCGGCGGCTCCGCGGATGGTCTTCTTGAACACCAGCACCTGCCGGACGGCCTTCAGCATGGTCTCCGGCGCCGTACTCGCCCGGTTGGTCTTCCTTTTATACGTTCTCACCATGACGGCACTGGAAAAGGAACAAACGGCTAATTTTTCATACAAATGAATATAAACTTGCAAATGAAATGCAGAGTGACACTGGCAGCTGAACTTCTACTGAGCATGTGCGGAGCGAGCTGACTGAAGACACCACAGCACTGTTTATGTTGGTCCAACTTACACTCCCATATGGTCAAACCTCTATCTTTAATTTACTATATTTACTAGTATACTGACACATCTAGCAAGCGCAGTTTTTGCAACAATAATAATAATAATAATAATAATACACAGATGTCTGACCTTTGAATGAGCAGCTCCTCTGTGTCCGACAGTCTTCGGCTGATCTTCAGTGGTCACGTGACCCCGGTCCAGCCGCCACTTAACAGAGACAACGAAAACCAGTTGAAGCCAGTCCGCACCTAACTACAGCTAAAGGTCTTTGCACACCGAGTCCGAAGTTTTCACATGCGTTTTTTCGCATTTGTCATCCCAAACATTTGTCAGGCACAGAAACCTTGCAGGGTGAATCCACTGCCTATTAACCCTTGTGCATTGTTCAAATTCACGACCCTTTCGTTATGATTTTAACTGCTTTAAAAATGTATCAGATAAATATTTTTTTCACATTTTTTTGCTTAAATCTATTAATCAAACTCAGTCCTGATCAAAACTACTACATTTAAAAAAAATTCAGGATTTTAACTCTTTAAAACGTTAAAATCTGATGCTGCACAAAAACTAACAACGCATCAAAGTCAATGTTGTTTCTAATCTTTGACACGTTTTTTCCCAAATCAGTGACATCATTTATGAATTTGGCAATTAAAGAGTTAAAATCCTGAATTTTTTTTTTAAATCTAGTAGTTTTGATCAGGACTGAGGTTGATGAATAGATTTAAGCAAAAAAATTGAAAAAAATATTTATCTGATACATTTTTAAAGCAGTTAAAATATGTATAAATATGTTTTTAAAGTATAAATATATAACATAACGAAAGGGTCGTGAATTTGCCCACAGAGTACTGTTGAGTTTTTGAAAATTTTCAAAGCTTTTTCCCAAAATATGTGTCAAAACAAGATTTGTCACCAAAAATCATTCCATTTGCTGAAACACGGAGAAAGTTACGGCCAAATTAAGACTCAAAAATTCCCCATAGTGGATGAAAACATCCCCAACAGCACAGAAGGGTTAATAAATAGCGGAAAAATTCACAAAACAATACAAAAATGGCAGTCAAGCAGGGAGGATGATTTTGTTGAGAAAGGAACTATTGGGTCCATCCAATCCTGAGACTGCATAGAGAGGAAGGAGATTATCCCGAGAGATTTTTACTTCAGGATGTCAGCGGCTCAGGTTGATGCCTGCGATACTGTAATCATATATTAAGAAGAACACCAATAGACTAATATTTAATCGGTGGCTCTGAATTGTCAAAATGCCTCAAAATGTTTGCTACGGATGTGAAAAAATGAGAAAATTGAACCAGATCCAAAAGTTTTTTTATGATAGACGAAAGTTTGGGAGGTGATTGACAACGTGAGGTCGTATTTAATTTAACACTCAGTGTGCAAAGACTTTAACTCCACAATGTTTCCATGATCACATCCGCAAACGCAAAGACTTCAGATGTATTTATTAGTGAATGTCAACAATATTGTGGGAACAGTGATTGGCAATTTTTAACAACATTCTCATAACCTTATTTTTACTCAAAAAAAATAACCTTTTTTGAACATTTTTGTAATATTTTAAGAACGTTAACGATCAATAACATCAGGTTCTTCCAAGAACACTTTCTGTCAAAATAATGAGAACATTTGAGTAAAAACATCACCAAACTGACACTCGAAGAACGTGTTTTCCTTCAACATCATGAGAACAAACATCAATAATGTTGTAATAATGTTCAATAAATGTTTTTTTGGAACATTTTATCTCAGCACAACATTTACAAAACGTTGCTGGAACGTTGCCTGCTGGCTGGGATCGTCACGTGACTTTTTAGAGGTGGAAATATCGTTGAAGCAAAGTTCAACCTTTCTGTTAAAATTTACCTTCGTTACATAAATGTCTCTTGTCTAAATGTGTGAGTGTTTTATGTTCATCTGTTACTCAACACACAAAACATTACATTATCAGATATTCACATACTACAGTTTACAGGGATCAACATTCACACAAATGTGTTTGAAACACAAAAGCTGCAGTTTTTCCTCAATAGTTTCTGAGGGTGTGACAACTAGCCCCGGTCTGTTCGACGGTCCTGCCTCATCATTTAAACACATTTATGTTCAGGCGCTGGATTTAATAAGTTAATATGTGTGAGAAATCCTCTAAAACACGAGTTCTGCTCGCTTCTCCTTCAAACTGTGAATGAAAGCGTTACAGACCCGCGAAGCGCTCATTAAAGCACTAAAGTGATCAAAACATCGATCATAATCGAACATCATAAACAGAGAAAAGAGAGAAAACACGCACCAGCGGAGCGTCGAAGCCGCGAGGACTCGATCTTCCGCGGGATCGCGCGCTCGCAGCGCCCCCTGCTGCCCCGGAGGAATCGATCTTCACCGATTATCCCCAAACACTCCCAAAGTTCCTCCTCCATCGGGACTGAGGCGTTCTCCTCAAACACCTCCAGGAGTTTTCCAAGCGGACAGCAGAGAGGACACGCTGTGTGTGGGTTGAAGTCCATCACATCACTGGACTAAAGTTGACTTGATGTTGAACGAGATTGGCAGCTTTAGCTCCACATTCACACCAACACACTTCTGACAGTCTCAAAACCAGCAGCAACACTAGAGCTGTGTCCGAAAGTGTTCACTCGTTCACTAACCCCTATATAGTGCACGACAGTTGAGCGCACTAGATCAGCAAAGACTGAACGAAAATGAGTGAGTGAATTCAGACGCTGACGTTAATAACATCCGCCATTAACATGTCCTACACCCGTCTGTAATATGTCCTGTTTAGCTTCATGAATTGTATATGACTGTTTATTTGTCATGTTTATTGAGAATAAAGAGAGAATAAAAACACCTGTGTCATGCTATTTAGTACATTTATATTTAAAAATAACAGAACAAAAACACTGTCACATTTGTTTATAAAAAATATAATAGTAAATAAATACAATATAAACAACAGTATACACTGTACAACAGTTCACTAACATATGAGAAAAATCCACCAAATTATCATATGATAATATATTATGATATAAACCTGTATCATTTCGCTTCAAAATATCTTTACAAAGATGTTCTAATTAATAAAAAATGACACTTACATTTAAGCCATTTAAAAAATAAAAATGTTGTGTTTTTGTTAATGTGGAGAGTTTTTAACATCCTCACTATATAACTATAATATATAATACTAGGTTATTTTTGTCATGAAAATGGAAATTAATAAAACAAATCAATGCACAATGGTCTCATCTTTGTTTGTTTTTTACAGATTTTTATTCAAAAATAGTAATTGCTTTCTCCTCTCACAAAAACCCTCGAGGTGAAGGTGCATTAACTCCTCTGTTAAACTCTGTGGGAGTTGAGACAGATGTGCGATCGTGTGATTGGTTCCCGCCCCTGTCAATCAAACGCAGACTCGGCGAGCACGCCTCCTGTGGAAACACGCGGAAGCTTCGTTTAGCCGTAGTCACGTGACATGGGTGTTTTGAGTCACAGATCGGAGCAGAGTTTCCAAACATCTACGCTTCAGGATCTCGACACGTTAGTTTCACGTCAGCCATCCCTAGCTTTACGCCTGCTGGCAAAAACTGTGCTCTCTGACCCACATGAGCTACACTGAGGTTGCTGCCCTATGAATGATGATTATGAATGATGATTATGAATGATGATTATGGCCGGTCATAATCATCACACATGGTGCAGATAACTGTGATGTTGTTGTTGCTCTTGCTGTGGAGCGAATGAAAGTGATTTATTAGTGGGTTTGAAAGGGTTTATTAGTGTCATGTTGGGGTAGTCGTGGCCTAATGGTGAGGGAGTCGGGCTTGTAACCTGAAGGTTGCAGGTTCGATTCCCACACCGGCAGGAATTGAAGGTGGGGATTGTGAATGAACAGCACTCTCTCCACCTTCGATACCATGACTAAAGTGCCCTTGAGCAAGACACCTGACCCCTGATTGATCCCCTTGTAAGTCGCTTTGGATAAAAGCGTCTGCTAAATGATGAAAAATGAAAAAAAAAAAAATGTTGTGCTACGATGCTTTGATGTGATCCAGGTTCGAATCCCAATTTGTCCATCTCCGTCTTGTCCACTGAAGCTGACGTGACTTGTTATCTGCCGTGTAAAAGTCTTATCAGTGACCATTAGTGTCCCTCCCTCGATACCTGAAGATAGACGCTGCACCATCACTGGAATATCCTATTATAGTAATAAAAGAACAAGCTTTCACTTTATATAACAACTAATATATCAATGTGATTTAAAATGCTTTCATTAATTACTAATCTGTTATAAAATATAATAGCGTTTTTTTATTGTTCGCAGATTCGCTGATCACTGTGTCAATATATTTAGACATTTAAGTACATTTACAGAAACAATATTTCAGTGTGATTATTGAACACTTGATGTATCTTCATCTGGACTTTTTTTTGTTGAGCAACAGCAGATTGGGAAAGTGTCTGGGAAACCTGTTTAAAAACACTCATGATTTGCTCAAACTGCAGCTGGTGCAGGAATGACTCGACAGATTTCATTGCTTTGACGTGCTTCCCACATTCCCAGGAGAATGTGCCCAGACGTGTCCCGGGACGTGACCGTGTGCTCATGAACTCATAGCGTGACAGCAGCGCAACCTGAGACCTGTAAAACACAATCCGTCCTCCTCCTCCTCCGCTGCTCCCGGACTGACGGGGAAACACAGCGTTGCTTGAAATGTGTGCAGGTGTCAATGTACCTGTTGCTCAATCATGTACAGTTTAGTGTGAAAAAACAACTGAAATTTGACCATCTCATTACCAACCCCATCGGCTCACACAATGGCTGTACGTGAACTCTTACCGAATCTGCAGTAATTAATGCACACATGATGATCTTATCAAGCCACTCGTCCTGCACTGTAATCACACGGCAATGATGTCACATGTACAGGACCATGACTTCAGCGACTGACTGATAGAAGCTGGAAGCATGATGGTTTTCCAAGAACGGCGAGCCATAAAATAAAAAGCGATTATTAAAAACACACTCCCTTGAACTAATGAGACTCAACCAGCCTGAAAACATGCTGAATAAGTCAAAGCACATGATTAAAGAGATGAAATAAGACTTTTATCCGAGCAGCACGTCCTCAGATTCACTCTGGATCTAGAACCAAACAGAAGAATCATCCGCTCTGTGAATGCAGAACCTACTGATTGGATTTAGCTTTAGTTTAATTCATCTATCTGAGACTAGAGAGAGTCAGACACATCTGAGAAGCGTCAGTGCTGTCCAGAGCAAAGCATTATGGCAGGAGATCGTGTGATTTATGACTTCAGCTCTGAGAAGCGAAAACAACAAGAACCGGTGAAGTCTGAGGGAAAGAAACGCAAAACAACAAGAGAAATAAAAACCAAACACAAACTTCTATGAATGGAGAATGGAGAGTCATGTTCGAGGCGAGCGTGGGTGTGTTTGTCAGTGTGAGCAGAGGTCGAACACGCCACGCCTCTTCATGTTTGCGTGTTCTGCGTTGGTTATTGAGTAATCCAAGAGCTGAATAAAGCTGCTGCTCCATCCCGAGAGTTTGCAGTCTGAGAGTCCCGGATCAGAAACCATGAGCTACGGTCTGTTCTTCTCAGCTGAAACATGGGCTCTGCTCGTGCTGTTTGTGGCGCTTCTGCTCGTGTAAGTGACTCTAAACTCAATAATTAGCTCTAGTTCTAGAATCTTAATGAAAATGAGTCAGTGCAGGAACAGTCTGTCTGAAGGACAGTTTAACCATTTCAAAAAAATCGAATACTCATTACCAAGAAAACGTTTTAAAAAACTGTACGTTTTCAACGTTTGGAGAAGATTAATAACATTGTCATAACTTAATGGGAATGTTAGGAAGAACTTCTCAGAACATGTTTTTGTTAGCTGTGATGGTTTTGATGTCTCTTCCAGTTATGGATACTGGCCTCTCAGTCAGTTCAAGAAGTTGGGAGTACCAGGTCCCAAACCCATCCCGTTCTTCGGAACGATGCTGAGATATAAAGAGGTGAGTTTATTTGACTGATCATTGGTCACGTCTGGATCTTGATGATCTACTGGTTCTCCATCAATCCATCGTAGGTTAGATCAAGATCCTTTCGAATCTAACATGAACCATCAAACACACAGATGATACTGTAGGCAAAAGGAATGCAAAAGATTCGTGAGTGAAGGTCCTCTCAGTGTTTTATGAGTCTGAACGTGTCTAACGGTGAACTCTGTTGCTGTGCTTTCAGGGGTTTCATAATTTCGACCTCGAGTGTTTCAGGAAGTACGGACGAGTCTGGGGGTGAGTGTGACACTGATCGATCTCAATGAATCGTCCAAAAGAATCATTTCTGAACATCTGACACAGAAATGACTCTGCTGTGTGCGTCAGTTTAATATGAAATGACAAACATGTTTGAGGGTTCAACATTATGAGATCAGGAAGATCTGTAAGGAAAAGCCCAGGATGACGGTATAATGAAAATGAATCAATCATACAGTTATAATGAACTGAATGTCATTTTTTCTCACAGTATCTATGATGCGAGGCAGCCCGTTCTGTGCATCATGGATCAATCCATCATCAAAACCGTCCTGATTAAAGAATGCTACTCTCTCTTCACCAACAGAAGGGTAAAATCACCATCATCATCCTGAAATTAAATAGTTTACTAAAGGCAAAAAATTTGCATGTGAACAAAGTTTCTCAATAGACAGAAGATTTGTGAGTGAATGCTAATCTCATGTAACGCAAAAAATTTGAAGTTTTTCGAGTAATGGAAAAGATTTGCAAGAGAACGCAGAGTTTCTTTAGGAACAAAAGATATGTGAGTGAACGCAAAGTTTCTTTAGGAACAAAAGATTTGCGAGCAAACGCAAAGTTTCTTTAGGAACAAAAGATTTGTGAGCGAACGCAAAGTTTCTTTAGGAACAAAAGATATGCGAGCGAACGCAAAGTTTCTTTAGGAACAAAAGATTTGCGAGCGAACGCAAAGTTTCTCTAGGAACAAACGATTTGCGAGCGAACGCAAAGTTTCGCTGGGAACAAAAGATTTGCGAGCGAACGCAAAGTTTCTTTAGGAACAAAAGATATGTGAGCGAACGCAAAGTTTCTTTAGGAACAAAAGATTTGCGAGCGAACGCAAAGTTTCTTTAGGAACAAAAGATGTGTGAGCGAACGCAAAGTTTCTTTAGGAACAAAAGATTTGTGAGCGAACGCAAAGTTTCTTTAGGAACAAAAGATTTGCGAGCGAACGCAAAGTTTCTTTAGGAACAAAAGATATGTGAGTGAACGCAAACTTTCGCTGGGGAACAAAAAAAAAATTGTTAGAGAACACAAAGTTTTCCTCCCATCTTTAATCTCTGTCAAACACAAAGGTACTTCAGCAGAAAATGAAATTCATTAAACTGAAATAATAATAAACATGATTCATTTTTATTAATCATTTGGATGTTTTCAGACCAGTGGATCAATATGAGTCTGTGCTTGTGTTGTAATTTTATCTTCATTTGTCCTCTGATGTGGCAGAACTTTCGTCTGAACGGGCCGCTGTACGACGCCGTGTCCATCGTCGAAGACGATGACTGGAGGAGAATCCGCAGCGTCCTCTCGCCCTCCTTCACCAGCGGCAGGTTAAAGGAGGTCAGTGAGTCTTCATCATTCTCACCATAACAAGTGTTACAGCAACAATTACATTGCTTATCTGAAGCGTCACATGAAGGCAGCTATTGAGCTACAGTACAAACAAACAAGAACTCAACTGAACTACACAATCATTCCTGCTGAGGAGGAAGTGTGTTTGAATCTCTTCATAAATATCAAAGATGATGATGATGATGATGATGATGTACTCTCACTCTTCTCACTCTAGATGTTTGGCATCATGAAGACCCACTCTCAAATTCTAGTTCAGAATCTGGGGAAGTCAGCAGCACGAGGAGAAAACGTGGATATTAAAGAGTGAGATAATATAATATTGGATAATATCACAAACAGCTTCTCGTTATCTGAGGAGATAAGCACGGAGCTGCAATAATATCCCTATAATTACCAGAGCAAAGGTGTGGAATTTCCTCACCAATCACCTTCAATAACCTCCTGGACAGAGGAAACAGATAGAGGACACAGGCTGTGTGTTGATCAAATAATAATGCATTTCTCTTGCTGCTTGTGTTCAGGTTCTTCGGCGCATACAGTATGGACGTGGTGACCAGCACAGCCTTCAGCGTGGACATCGACTCCCTCAACAACCCCAAAGATCCATTTGTGACCAACATTAAGAAAATGCTGAAGTTTGACTTCCTGAGCCCCGTGTTCCTGATCGCTGGTACGGACTCAACTAGTCCTGTCAGTTAAACACTTCAAAAGCTAATGTAGGAAAACAAAGTCTTTATGGAGCTGCGGATAACTTTGATTGAACGTTCCATTAATGTTACCAGAAGAACGTTTGTTCATAACTTCAATGTTAAGACCTTTTACAATTTCTTCTGTAGCTATGTTTCCTTTCATGATTCCCGTCATGGAAAAAATGGATTTGGCCTTTTTCCCGGTATCTGTGACCAATTTCTTCTACGCTGCCTTGCAGAAGATCAAGTCTGAAAGAGTGTCCAAAGACCACAAGAAGGTACAACAAACACTTCACACCAACCACTAAACAGCTATGATGTCTTTAACCATTGTTCTCAATTCCTGCAGAAGAGAGTCGACTTCCTGCAGCTGATGGTCGATTCTCAGACGGCAGGGAAAACGCTGCACGGCGAGGAACACACAGAGAAAGGTGAAGCATCTCAGATGATTAACCGTAAATAAGAGCTTTCTGCCATGTTTGAAGACCTTAAACCGTGTCCTGCGCAGGTCTGAGCGACCACGAGATCTTATCGCAGGCCATGATCTTCATCTTCGCCGGCTACGAGACCAGCAGCAGCACTCTGACGTTCTTCTTCTACAATCTCGCCACCAACCCAGAGACCATGAAGAGACTGCAGGAGGAGATCGACGAGACCTTCCCTAATGAGGTAAACTCCACTGAGCCGCTCTGGGATCGGTGTGAGGAGTTTGAGACTTTAACCAGTGATTGTGTGTTGAAGGCCTCGGTGGACTACGAAACCGTCATGAACATGGACTATCTGGACGGGGCGCTGAATGAGTCGCTGCGGCTGTTCCCCGTCGCAGCTCGACTTGAGCGGGTCTGCAAGAAAACGGTGGACATCAACGGCCTCATCATCCCTAAAGACACGGTCGTCATGATCCCGACCTACGCTCTCCACAGAGACCCGGATTACTGGAGCGACCCCGAGAGCTTCAATCCGGAGAGGTCAGGACGGGTTTCTCCCGTTTCATAAGAGTCTGGTGAAGATACGGAAGAGCCGACGTAAAAATCCCGTTCGTTTTCTCCAACGGGGAAATGATTTTTAATGATAACTTATAAAACGTTAAGAACTTACTGTGAGCTTCAAGATTCATCGTTGAAGCCGCCATTATTCTCAATGACCCAAATCAAACTGCGCTAAGAGAACTCTTAAGGTCCATTTTTGGATGTTCTGTGAACAGTCTCAATTAAGCAGTAACACTTAAAACTACGTTAGATTAACGTCCAACTGATTCAGTAAAAGTGTTCATGAGCGATGAGTAGATGTTTCTGTGCTAGAGTTTTGAAGACATTATTAAAGACCAGATAACCTTGAACGAATTATAGTAAGTTCATGAATTCGAGAGAACGCTCACGGTTAGCTGGTTGACTTGGTTCATGGATTGAAACTCTCTATAGAAAAGATCTGTAAAATCCCTGTGGAAAAACACGTCCGGAAGCGAGGCCGCCGATCGTTGCGCTAGGAACGCCGCGTAGCTAACTACATTCAAGCTTTCACTTCTGACACAAAAACAATGAAGGGTTTTTAAGAGAACGAGTTTACAGCTAAGAGTCGGTTCTGTGTGTATAAACACTTCAGCGTGACCTCTTCCTGCCTTCCAGGTTCACTAAAGGAAACAAGGAGACGATTGACCCCTACATGTACATGCCCTTCGGCCTCGGACCCAGGAACTGCATCGGGATGCGATTTGCTCAGGTGACCATGAAGCTGGCCATCGTGGAGATCCTGCAGAGGTTCGACGTGTGCGTGTGCAAGGAGACACAGGTGAGACAGACCGGTCACAGGAGGACGTGCGTAACTCGACCGTCACGCTGACCTTCTCTTGCTCTTCACAGGTTCCTCTGGAGCTCGGCCTCAACGGTCTGCTGGCTCCCAAAGACCCCATCAAGCTCAAACTCATGCCTCGGACAGCGCCGGACGTTCGTAACAACAACAAATCGTAGCGCAGCTCGTCCGCTGCGCGCTTCTCTCGGTCCGAGGGGAAGGATTGATCGGTCTTTTAAAATAAAAGAATAGACTTAGTCTCTAGTCTTCAGTGAAGAGGAAGATTCGACTCTGAGGTTCTCGGGATCTTTTGAACGTTTATAGCAGCTTTACTTTAGTACAGAGCGGGAATGCCATGAGATTCATGTTTAAGGGTTTTACTTTGTGATGATTGAGAGAACAGAAGAAATGAGATTAACCTGTTGAGAATAATAAAGTTTAAAGACGCAGAAACGAATCAGGTGTGTGTGTCATGTGTACCAAACACACTTCATTACACAACACAAGCTCACATTATTAAGGACCGTTGGACTTTAGTAAAGTCAATATTTACTCACCCTGCTGTTGTTCTAGTGCCATATGACCTTCTTTTTTTTTTGAAGACCATAAAAGAGAATTAAAGGGATCATAACATGACAAATCACATGTGCCTTGATCTTTTGACAAGATTACCATTAAAACATCCTCCTTATAAACAAAGCATTTATTTAATCAAACTCCAAAAACAGCTTGATTTATATCGCTGGATCTGTGATGTCGAAATAATGCATTCGATTCGCGGGTTGTGTCTCGACTACTGGACAATAAACCATCTGTTACATAAGAAAAAAAATGCTTTTGTTTATTATTATTATTGCATAAAAAGTTGAAATGAAGAGAAAACTCAACATTTTGACTTTTAGTCAGTTATCCATCTGAGATGTTTTGATGGAGATAGTTTGAGTTTTCAGTAGTTTTACTGTGAGTGTACATTATATTATATTATTAGCATAGTATATTAGATTGTTTTTGGCATCCAGCAGGACGTTTGGACATGGAAACAGTGACGTCAGACTAATAGAAAAATAGGCGTGTTATGAAAAAAGGCCTTTATTTTGTGCAACAGAAGCAGATCATTAAAAACAACACGAACGGACGCACTGCTCAGGTGCGCAGACACAGCTGAACCCACTTGTTCCAGTTGAGCTCGTGAGGAAACACTCGCGCCAGCCTCAGCACACAGTCCACCGTGGGCTCGTAGAACGCCGCCCCCGCGTCCCTCACGCTGACCTCAGCCTGACCTTTGACCTGCGGCACCTTGGGCTTGGAGAAGAGTGAGGGTTTGTGCTTCTGGATGACGTAGCGCTTCCTCACGCAGCCGAGATCGATCAGGACCTGACACACACACACACACACACACACACACACACACACACGTCTATCAGAATCAATGCTGTTCAAAATGGAGAACCTTCCTGATGGAACAACAGAGTCAATCAAGCTCATGTTTGTGTCTGAAGTCTGAATGTCTGTCGTGTTCTGGTCATTTTAAACTTGGAGGATGATCTTCTTTCCACACGGCGTAAAACAACCTTTGGTAACACTTCACTTTAGCCCTTATAATGCATTATAAAAGCTATTCATCATGTAAGATATAATGCAAATGAACTGCACCCAGAGATAACAAGCAGTATAATATTTGCAGATTCTGGAGTTGTTTGTCGTGTGTTTTGAAGCTGTGCTGTGTGTGAATGACTTGAGGAGGTATCACACGCAGCTCCTCAGAGGCTCACCTGCAGCAGGTCCAGCACCACGACGGGCTGAAGCACCTGACTGTAGTGCTGCAGCAGCGCAGACTCGCCCAGCGCCGGACTCGACATGATGTGCAGCAGCAGCGACTCCAGCATGCCTTTACACACCGGACGATTGAGCGAGCCGTCCACCACACGCCACGGCCGGCTGACGAACCGCACCGGCTCCCAGACGCCGCTGTCAGACAGACACAAACAACAGGCGTCACTGCAGCTCAGACTGAATCAGAGTCATGTGATGTATCAGAGAGTCATGTGATTCACTCACTGTTCCTCCCCGTCAGCAGCTCCTTCAGCTCCATCTGAAACACAAACAAACATCAACACGCAAACACACGACAATAAACCCAAGTCAAACTCTTCAGAGCCCAAACACACACCTGTGATCTGAGAGGGGGCGGGGTCTTTACTAAGCTCCGCCCCTTTGACATCGGTCATATCCACAGCAGCTGTAAGCTCCGAATCAGTGTGCGTGGAGACGCTCTGATTGACAGCTGTGCTTGTAGAGACTTCTTCCGTGGCGACAGTCTCCTGGGAGTCAGATTCCACGGCCCGCCTCTTGGGAGGAGGGGGTGTGGCATGGGCGGAGTCAATGTCACAGGCGGAGACTCCCTTCAGGAGCGGCTGCTGCATCTGCACACTATCACACGCGCTCTCCAACAGCCAATGAGACGCAACCTCCGCACACACCAGCCTCTGAGAGAGAGCGCCCACCTCCACCAGCTGCTCTCCATCCAACAGATCCTACACACACGTTGTGTTTTCATGGTTTATGGGGTCATTCCATAGGCGAAATGGTTTTTCTACTGTACAAACTGTACATTCTGCCCCCCCCCCCCCCTACACCTACCCATCACACAAAATGTTCTGCTATTTTACATTTTCAAAAAAGATCATTCTGTATGATTTATAAGCTTGTTTCCTCATGGGGACCAACAAAATGTAT
This sequence comes from Zacco platypus, assembly GCA_038088235.1. Lineage (NCBI taxonomy): Eukaryota > Metazoa > Chordata > Actinopteri > Cypriniformes > Xenocyprididae > Zacco > Zacco platypus. Next base: position 42,080,291 of record CM076084.1, on the reverse strand, counting down.
GGGGACCCCATAACGTAGGGAATACACACATACACACACACACACACACACACACACACACACACAAGTGTCTCTCTCACCTGTATGTACTGCTGGAGTGCTCTGCTCCGCCCGTCCTCCGGCCGCTCCAGGTGTATGAAGCGCTCGCACAGGTCCTGTCTGTCAACGCCAAACTCCGCCCCCTCCTGGACGGCGTCTCTGATCTCCGTCACCGCCTGGACGTCCTGCGCTCCGTATCCTGACGCGCTCTTACAGCGGTCAAGGAAGGCCTGCGGCTCGACGGCTGCCGAGCGAAACACGCGCGTGAACGACTGCGGGAGAGACGGAGGAGCGGACGGAGACAGAGCCGAGATGGCATCATCTACAGAGAGACAGAGACGTGAATGAGAAACATGTGACGATCATGAGCGCGCGAGTGTGTGTGTGTGTGTGCGGGCGTGCGAACCGTCTGCAGTGAAGAGCGTGTGTTGCGGTGAGCGTCTCAGCTGCAGGTGGACGGTGCAGGCGTTGACCATGATGTTGTCGGTGCTGTTGGAGTTGTGCGTCTGCGAGCGCAGGATCCCGGGCGCGTAATATCCCCTCATCAGCAGGTAGTTGGTGTGAGACGCCTGTGTGGATTTGACCTCAGGCCTCCTCTTCCTCACATCCTCGTCCTCGTCCTCGTCCTCCTCCAGCGCTTTAGTGAGACTGAAACACACACGGTCAGTTCACAGCACGAACATCATTATCGTTACAGTTATGGTCTGTCGTTGTGAACGCTTTAGCGAGTGTATCGCAGCACCTCTTGACCACCTCGTTGTCCACCATTGTAGTGTCCACCACCACGATCTGCTGCGGGATACTGATGTCCACGGACAGCAGGCCCAGGGTCATGAGGGTCAGGCAGGACGCGCTGGCGCCCCCCGGAGCGTCCATGGGGAACTGCAGCATGGGCTGCATGTCGTCCTCGTCCTCCTCGCGTCTCGTGTCGCTCTCGTCTCCGGGGTTCTCAGGGTCTTTCTGGAAGTGGAATCTGTTGGGTCTGTCGCTGCTGCTGCCCTTGTACAAACCGGTCATCAGATCGAAGGCCTCGTTGTAGATGAGGCTCGGGAAACGCCAGGTGAAGAACCTGCAACAGACGGACAGGCTTTAACTGAGGAGCACGAGCGCACCGCACAACAACCGTGTGACTGGCATCGCTTCCTGTGCCTATAATGAGATGTTCAAGCTGTGGTTGCAGTGACCTGTAGTAGTGCTGAGACAGCTGGTAGGACATGGGCAGGAAGGGCAGCGAGTGGCACTTCTTCAGGTTGGCCTTGGTGATGGGCCGCCGGCGGTTCACTAACGCCAGGTTACGACACGTCTGGAAGGCCTGGGACAGAACCTCCTCGCTGTAGCGCGTGTACAGACAGAACGTCTGACACACACACAGACAGACGTGATCACTGACACGTGACTGATTCATCATCGCAAGATCAACAGGTGAGTGTGTGTTTGTACCTGGAAGGGTCTGTAGTTCTTCATCTGAGCGTTGGTGAGCACCAGTGTGCTCTGGATCAAATTAAACAGCACCAGAACATCGATGTCCTCCTTCCTGAAACACACAGTCATTACAGTCCAAACACATCTGAAGACACCATCACTCACCTGGAACTTTGTATTACATTGCATTTTTATTATTATTATTATTATTAATAGTGTTTAACTGGTACAGTGTCTTCCAGATCTCAAAGCACTAGATAAGTACAACGAAATTAAATCAAAACAGGATTTAAAGAGAGAGAGAAAGAATAATGTCCTGCATCACACACACCTCCTCAAGATGTCTTTACTGCGCTCGAGGGATTCGTCAATCGTGTATACTTTAAACCTGAGGACACACACACACACACACACACACACACACACACGTTAAGACAAAGGAAGAATCTCCAGAGAATAAGAGTGTGTCTGTGTTCATATCGTTAACTAAAACAAACTATTAAAATAACTGAAAAAGCTGAAATAAAAAATACATATAGAAACTTTCATTTTAAAGCAACTAAATAGCTATATTTACAACTATATAACTATAGAAATATATATACAAAAAACTAAAAATTACAAAAGCACTAAGAAAACTGCAACATTACAATGAAAACTGAAAGTGATTTTGACCCTCTGCTGCTCGTGGAGGACAGAAACGACGGATATTTACTTGCATTGAAATGAATGTACGATATTTAAGCTCAATTATGTTTTTTATTTCATATTTTTAGTGTATTTATGGTGCGACACTATATTAATGCAGTTGTTTATAATCCATTAATTCACTGAATCTTGAATGTTTCGGATCACTGACTGAAGTTTGACACTTGGAAGATTATCGCTGAAGAGAAAAAATGAACTTAAGTTATAGCCATTTTCTTTTTTAGGAAATTTTTTTTTTTTTTACATGGCAAACGCCAAAACCTTTACTAAGTTTAACATCGCAAAATAAATTTGTTCAAAAACGACTGAAGAGCACCAGAGGGTTCAGATATTAATAATATCACAGGTGTGTGTACTTGTGAAAGAGCTCGTCTCTGGTGTCTGGTATGATGACATCACTGGAGCCGCAGCTGGAGCTGAACTTTGACCTCAGAGAGCGAACAAACTCCTTATACTCCTCCGCACACACCTGTAACACACACACACACACACACACACACACACACACCATTTTCTCCTCCGTTTATTCTGTGATGAACACAGAAAGTACACATTCTCCTGACGGACGGGTTCAGCTCTCCTCAACGAGCTTCTCACGAGCAAAATCCATCGTCCGAGTCTACGCTGTAGTAGACCCCAATGGCAGAGATTTTGTCTTGTTTTAATTTTGACACATTTCTAATAAAACAAGACTTGATCTCAGGTTTCTCCTCCAGTGAATGTCTCCTGATCTAAGAATCTTTAGATATTTGTACCGGAAAACAAGACAGAAACTCTGAGGAAGAACATCATTCTTGCAGTGTGTAAACTAACAACATCCGAGACCCATTTACCCTAAAAATCTTAAACGACATTCATATTAACGCGAGTAAAAACCTTGATTCAGATCACTGAAGAACGGCGAAGGCTCACCTTCACATCACTGTAGTCGTCCGTTCGGTTCATGAATCTGCCCATCATCTCTTTATCCTGGTACATCTCAGCCAGACAAATCCTGCAAACCCCATCAGACCATCAGTAAAACTTACAGATTCATCGGTCTGAAGTCAGACAGTGTGTGTGTGTGTGTGTGTGTGTGTGTTCTGAAGTCAGACAGTGTGTGTGTGTGTGTGTTCTGAAGTCAGACAGTGTGTGTGTGTTCTGAAGTCAGACAGTGTGTGTTCGTTCTCACACACACCTGTAGTTCAGGCAGGTCTGCGGGTTCTTCATGATGTAGCGAGAGCGTCGGCTGACGGACAGAGAGGTTTTATCCAGCGATAGCTCAAACTCGGCGTGCAGCACATCACGAACCACCGTCCAGGGCACGAACGGCCTCTTCAGCTACACACACACACACACACACACACACACACATGATGATGTCTTTTTGGGATGATGGGAGTGAGAAATGTCTTTTACGCTTCATCAGAATTATTGGACTTTCACCATTAAACACAAATCAAACCGAAGCGCGAGCTGTTCAAGCTCCGCCCTCTTCTGGAAAGGGGGCGGGAGCAGCAGCTCATTTGCATTTAAAGGGACACACACCTTTTTTTATAAATGATCTGTGGGGGATTTTGAGCTGAAACTTCACTTCAGACACCAGAGATGATATTACATCTTGTGAAAGGGGATTATAGGTGCATATAACGCATCTTGCTAGTGTGAATCCACACAGGCTGAGATTAAATGAACATGTGCCTGTGAGTTTAACATGCGTTTGAATTATTTGCGTGTGTGTAGGTCACGTGTGTCTCAGAGCGGCTCTTCACAGTCAACGCTGATCCATGTGTCTCAAACTCCAAAGCGTCCGGGTCGCTTATAACGTTCATCCGGGAACATTTCATCAGATTTGTAAGGTAAAATCGTATCTAAACCTGCGCAGACACTGTAGAATCCATCAACATGTATTAAATATGCGAACTGAATTTCAATGTTTGCACATGTTCAAGAATTTACAGGGGCTGTCGCATTTCTATAGTGAAGAAGTGGCAAAACTTTAAAGATTAAATGATTGAATGTTTGGCCCACATTAAACAAGGATTTGATCTGCTGTAAAGCGGGACAACAACGATCTCCAGGCCGCTGGCGCCCTCTGCAGGCATTTGTTATAGTGCATCATGTGCATGAGCCGATAATATAATGTACACAATATAAAGTATGTAGAATGAAAAGGCTCGCATCGGTACCTTGCGGTTCAGGAAGTGGCTGGCGACGCGGCACAGCATCAGCAGGCTGTCCTCCATGTGCGTCCAGGCCACTCTCTGTCGGGTCATCTGCAGCAGCGCCCGCTGGTCCGTCTCGTCCTGGGCCTGACTCTGCCTGCACGCTCGCACTGACACACACACACACACACACACACACACACACACACACACACACACACACACACACACACACTTCCAGCTGAGCTTCGTGACATCATCAGTGTTTAATATCAGCTTCCTGTCAGCGTCACTGACCTTTCTTCTTCTTGCGGGCCGGTTGGCTGCTCTCTTTCTTGCTGCTCTGGTTTGTTGCTCTCTTGCGTTTGAGGTTTCGTCCTCCACACACCTCCTCGTTCCTGCTGGACGGCTCCGAGCTCAGACGCACCTCCTCCTCCAGGACGGCAGGGGGCGCCACCTTCGCTCCGCGCTGAACCGCTGCAATGACATTCAGTCAGAATCATGTGATATGACCCCGCAGGAGTCCGTCTGCTCTGACGGATCGTAGTAAAGACGAGCGTTACCGGAGCGCGAGGGCGGTTTGGGCAGAGGGGGTTTGGACAGCAGATTCCTCAGTCTGACGGTCTGATGCGTTCCTGTGTCTTCAGTGCTCTGAACACACGACACACACATTAACACAGCGCAACATCAGCTGTAAACACGCTCTGTGTGTGTGTGTGTGTGTACCTGTTTGTGTCCGCTGATCAGGTGACTGGTCCACGTCCAGTTGCGTTTCAGGTGGCTGAAAAAGGACGAGTCCAGTCCGCCAGCACCCTGCCCGTCGCCGGGGGTTACGCCATCATCCACCATGTCACAACTGCCCCTAGCAACCGAAAAACACAACCACGTGACAATCAGCCAATCAGGTGACAGACGATCCAGCCTGAGCCAATCAGAACAGCTGACTCACTGGAGCGTGTACAGCAGCCTGGTGTTGCGCTCCATGGTCATGACGTCAGACTCCGCCCCCTCAGCGTTACCGTCGCCATGACGCGGCCGGACAACACCTGAAACACATGGTTACATTACAGTTGTATTCTGCTTACGATGCGGTTGTGTTGTGTTTAAATTGAGGGTTTTAGAGCAGTAACGTTGTAGTAATGTTGCGGTTGTGTTGTGTTTATGTTGAGGGTTTGGTGCAGTAACGTTGTGATTATGTTGCGGTTGTGTTGTGTTTACGTTGAGGGTTTGGTGCAGTAACGTTGTGATTATGTTGCGGTTGTGTTGTGTTTAAATTGAGGGTTTGGTGCAGTAACGTTGTGATTATGTTGCAGTTGTGTTGTATTTAGGTTGAGGGTTTGGTGTAGTAACGTTGTGATTATGTTGCAGTTGTGTTGTATTTAGGTTGAGGGTTTGGTGCAGTAACGTTGTGATTATGTTGCGGTTGTGTTGTATTTAGGTTGAGGGTTTGGTGTAGTAACGTTGTGATTATGTTGCAGTTGTGTTGTATTTAGGTTGAGGGTTTGGTGCAGTAACGTTGTGATTATGTTGCAGTTGTGTTGTATTTAGGTTGAGGGTTTGGTGTAGTAACGTTGTGATTATGTTGCAGTTGTGTTGTGTTTACGTTGAGGGTTTGGTGCAGTAACGTTGTGATTATGTTGCGGTTGTGTTGTGTTTAAATTGAGGGTTTGGTGTAGTAACGTTGTGATTATGTTGCAGTTGTGTTGTATTTAGGTTGAGGGTTTAGCGCAGTAATGTTGCTATTCTCAGCTTTGATAGCAACTGAATGAACCAGAAAACCATACTCTGACCTCAAACGCACGAGTGATATCGCAGGTTGCATGATCGTACCTAGAGGTGTGTTGAGACACACACACAGCAGGTCGAACCAGAAGTTCTCCACGTCCTGCGCGGTACTGAACACGTAGTGTCTCCTCTCAAACGGCCGGATGGTCTCGATGGCCATGTTATAGTGCGGGTCGCACACCGTCGTATCCACGATTGTGCCCTTCGTCTTCAGGAAAACAAACACCTAAAACAAACATGAATGTATTCTTAATGTACCGCACACAGTAAACATCACCTGTGAAGTGATCATGTGACTGTGACATCCTGCTCACCTGATCTTTGTCCATGAACTTCTCCGTGGGTCCGAAGTGCAGCAAGCCCATGAAACACAACCTTTGGAGACACTCGTGGAAACTGAAGATGTACTTCCTGTGTGAGGAACCACATCATCATCATCATCACAACACTTTAAAAGATAATAAGTGTCTGACGATGGCGTGTGCTTTAGACAAGAGAGGCTTTTTTCTGACTTCATGACTCGTCATGGTTGATCATGTCAATAGTGTGTGTGTGTGTGTGTGTGTGTGTTTGCCTCCTGTGCAGCAGCTGTCTCTTCATCTCAGCAGGGAGGAATCTGATCAGATAATGTTTCTTCACTGGATCATTCAGGTACTCCTCCAAACCTTCGACCTAATTTCAACACAACCACAACATTACTGCACCAAATCACGACTCAAAACATTATGTTGTTGTCATTCAACTCTGCAGAACTTCTTCATGCTCAAACAGCAACACTAGACAGATGAAGATGGGAAACAGCATCAGTGTGTGTCTGTACCTGATAGTTGATCTGGACGACCTGTATGAAGATGCTGAGCGGCAGCGACACCAGAACATCACTGATGAGCGCCCATCCGTATCCAAACTCTTTATGCAGCGGGATGGGAGGGATGTACCTCTTCCAGTTGTTCTCCTTCAAGTACACTACACACACACACACACACACACACACGTGTGTTTGAGAGAGTCACTCGTCTCATATAAGCATCATCTGACCCCAGACTCACCTTTGAACTTTCCTTCCGCCAGCGTCTCTGTGTCGGACTGCCCCGGTGTGTCAGGAACCAGCTCGGTAGGACCGGATCTTCTGATGGGATGCCCATAAATCAGGTACCACAGGAAGGAGTGAACGACACGCAGACGAGGCATCTTGGGCTGGAAACCCATGGAGCGTCCGAGTCCTGGAACTGACACACAGGACGCAGATCTGACCGTGAGTATGAAGCGGTGAGGAGTGTGTGTGCGGCTGCAGTGTGTGCGGCTCCGTACCGAGCATGGGTCTGAAGGATTTGAGGGTTTTGACGCCCATCTTTTCAGACACCTTCTTCATGCCGCTGCTTTGAGACGGACGTGAGGATGATGATGTTTTATTCTCCTTCGCCTCCTGTGCGCTGGACTTGCCTTTTTCTCCCTGAGACTCAACGCTGAGAAACAAACAATTAACGTTCACTCAGAAGTGTCTCGCCAAAGCTGCATTTATTTGAAATAGAATCACTCGTAACATTATAAACGTCTTTACTGTCACTTTTGAACAATTTAAAGCGTCCTAGATGAATAAAAGTGTTCATTTCTTTACTGTCTGTGGTTAAGCTGCAGCAGAGCGAGATGTTCGGTGTGTTATTGAGGGGGATTGTGGGTGGTGTGTTTCTCTCACCGAACTGCACAGGCCGAGCCGGACATACGCATGCGGATCTGCTCGATGGCACTTTTGACCAGCGGATCGTCAGGCGTAATGGAGGGATGAACCACGAACTCAACCTGCGACACACGTGTGTATTAGCTGCAGTGTGTGTGTGTGTGTGTGTGTGTGTGTGTGTGTCTTGCGTGCGCACCTTCCTCTGAACTCCGTCCTGTATGACGATGGTCCTGTAGAGTTTGAGTAAACCCTCTCGAGACAGCGAGCGGATCAGCCTCACCACACTCTTCTTACAGACTTTAGTGTTCACGCCATCCTTCCTCTCCTCCTCCGTCAGCAGCTTCTGCAGCCTGACACACACACACACACACACACACACTCGTAGGTTCATCTGGCAGGCGTACAGCGGACGCGAGCGCACGAGAGAGAGGGTCTTACGAGTAAAAGCCCTCGATGATCTTGCTGCAGCGCACGGCCTCTATGATCATGTTCTTGCGTTTCAGCAGTCGGTACGTCTCGTGAATTTCCACCTTCTTCGTCTTCTGTTGAGAATCAGACCATCATCACGTGTCATCATATCATCACTGATAACGTTATAGCCATCACTACAGTTATTGTTTCTGTTAGCGTTAATGCTATAGTTATCATTAATTATCATCATCATCACTATTGTTCTCGTTCACATTATCATGGACTCACACTGACCTCTGTCAGCACCTCCACGACCACCGGCTGCGTTTCCTCGGGGTGATGCGATTGGCTGGTGCTCGTGCTGGGGGCGTGGTCAGCGGCCTCTGCGTTCTGTTCAGCTACAGCCTTCGGAGAGGCTTTAGCCCCGCCCACTTGCGCTGTGGCCTTCTCTGAATAACACAGACATGCATGAAAACCAAGGTCGTATCAGTTAGCGCACGTGTCGTGACGGGTTACGCACTTTTGAGGGTTTTGGGCTGCGGGGGCTTGTGGCCTTTCGGCCGTGTTTCCTGGGCTCCAGCGCCGCCCTTCACTCCCTCGTCCTCCTCGGAGGCGGCGGCGGGCGGCTGTGCTTTGGGTTCAGTCAGGTGTGTGACGCGCAGGTGTTGGCTGCGCTGCTGCTCTTTCGTGAACTGCAGGCTGAGTTTACTCTTCTCCACAAAGAGTTTGCTGATGTATTTGGTGGTTCTCTGCCGCCCCTCGTCCTCCATGAAGCCCTGAGACACACGAGGACACGCCTTCACTGCCACTCTCGTGTCGGGGTACGCACGCTCTCGTCACATTCACACGAGTGTTACCTTGATCATGTCGATTCGCTCCAGCAGTCGGCAGATCATTCGTCCCTCTAGTTTTCCGATGTTGAGTTTCCCTCGCAGGACCGACTGAGAGATCCCTCTGGTCCCGGTCGACACCACTGCAGCAGCCAATCACAGCACAGAGATCAGTCACATGACTAAACAGCCATTCACAGCTATGACCATAAACAATCGCTCCAACTCTAATAGCAGATGAACGATAAAAACATCAACAGCCAATCAAAATCATCCGACTTCAGTGTTGCTATAGTTATTATCGTTCGCATTACAGTTATTGTTGAGGGTATTGTTTTAGTTATTATAGTTAACAATATAGTAGTTATTGTTAAACTTATAGTTATTATTGTTGTCATTAATACATCATTACAGTTATCTGTAACATTAATGTTATTGTTACGCTTCTTCAAAGTTATTGTTGTAATTAATTATTATTGCTACTATTGTTATCGTTATAATCTTTACAGTTACTAATCGTTTTTGTTGTCATATTTATCATTATCGTTGTTATAGCTATTATTCTGGTTTTTGTTTAAAGTTACCTTTATAAATGTCTTTATATTGTTAACTGTATAGTTATCATAATTATCGTCATGTTATTGTTAGTTATTACTTTAGTTGTTATATTTAATATATTTATCAATATTTTTAACATAACAGTGATCATTAATACTATAGTTAGCATTATCGTTAACATTCTAGCTATGATTATCATTTTTGTTAATTATCATTATATCTTTCATTGAAGTTACAGTCATATTGTTATAGTTACAATAACGATTATAGTTTTCATTAATGTTATAGTTATAGATGTCTCCAGTTTTTGTTACAATTATTGCTACATAGTTATTATATTTATAATACGAATCGTTATTGTCAACATGTTACAGTTATTAGTTATAGTTATTATTGTTAACTTTACAGTTATGATAGATATGATGAGTTAGATTAGATGTGACATCAGAACGTCAGGTGATTCTGACCGATGTCGTAGGCTTGAGTGAGCACGTCACGCTCGATGATGCGAGGCTCCGCGAGGACGTTCCTCTTGACGGACACGTCGCCTTCTTCATCGTTGTTCTCATCATCCTCCTCCTCCTCCGCGTCCTTCTGTCCGTACGGCTTCAGGAGCTTCAGGCAGCGCACGAACACGTCAGTGCCTAACAACCAATCACAGCAGAGAGAGCGGTCAGCGGGCGCTCCAGTCACGTGACGTCACGCGACGAGGCGGAGCGACCTCTGACCTCGCAGGGTTTTGAAGGGGCCTCCGTTGGGGTCGAGCTCCTGCAGAGGGATCCTCATCAGCGTCACCATCTTGGCAGCAGTCATGTACTGATACACGCGCTTGAAGGTGCGCTCGCTGACACGCTGCACACAACACAAGCGTTACGACATCATCTACAGATCATCTCCGTGAGATACCAGAGTCTTCCTCACCAGCTGCTCGCGGATCTTCATCATCACGCCAATCTTATCGGGCAGCTCAGACAGGAGGTTGGACGTGGACTCCATCAGGATATCATACTTACTCCTCCTGACACACACACACACACACACAGGATTATACATTATACATGAGTGTGTGTGTGTGTGTGTGTGTGAGTGTGTGGGTATTACCTGCGTTATGGGGACCATATGTCTTGTGGGGACATTTTGTTGGTCCCCATGAGGAAACAAGCTCATAAATCATACAGAATGATCTTTTTTGAAAATGTAAAATAGCAGAACATTTTGTGTGATGGGTAGGTTTAGGGGTGGGGGTAGTGTAGGGGGACAGAATGTACAGTTTGTACAGTAGAAAAACCATTACGCCTATGGAATGACCCCATAAACCATGAAAACACAACATGAGTGTGTGTGTGTGTGAGAGAGAGTGAGAGTGAGTGAGTGTGTGTGTGTGTGAGTGTGTGAGTGAGTGTGTGTGTATGTGTGTGTGAGTGTGCACAAGAGTGTGTGTGAGAGTGTGTGAGAGTGAGTGAGTGTGTGTGTGTGAGAGTGTGTGAGTGTGATTGTGTGTGAGAGTGTGTGTGTGAGTGTGCACAAGAGTGTGTGTGAGAGTGTGTGAGAGTGAGTGAGTGTGTGTGTGTGTGTGAGAGTGTGTGAGTGTGATTGTGTGTGAGAGTGTGTGTGAGTGAGTGTGTGTGTGAGTGAGTGTGTGTGTGTGTGTGTGTGTGTGTGAGTACCGGTCCACGTGGAAGCGTTTGAGCAGCAGCAGTAGGGAGTGTTGTTGAGCTCCTGACGGCAGCCGAGCGACGTGTGACTGCAGCGTGATCAGCCCGTTCCGGTCCAGCTTCCTCCTCAGATAATGCATCTTACCTGCGTCCATCCTGACCAATCACAGCACACACGATTACATCATCTCCTCACCCCGCTCAGAACAGAACACTAGATGAAGCAGTCGTGGCGTGAGCACCTGAAGGTGCGCGTGTGCAGGTCTCGCTGCAGCTCTCCCTGCCAGCGCGCTCGGCCCAGCCGCTCCAGGATGCAGTAGCTCAGGTCCGGCAGCTTCAGCTCCGGGTTTCCCTCCGGCCCGATCAGAGCGCGATAGCGGAGCTCCGCAGACGCCACCATCACCAGACGCTCGCCCCACCTGAGGGGAAGCAGAGACGGCGTCAGCGAGCGGCCCGAGCTGGGGTGTGGACGCGTCCTCGTCCTCGCGGGTCTCACCGGGTCTGGACCTCCTGCAGCGTCAGCGGCGCTCGGACCTGCTCGCTCACGTCCACGCGCTCGCTGAAGAACAGGCAGGAGCCCTGCAGGCCGCTCGGGTCGTCCGTCAGCACGCGCACCGGGTACACGTCCTGCGGCTCCACCTGACGCATCTCATGAATGCCCGTGTTCCGGTCCACCTCCACAAACCTGAACGGACACAGACACCAGAGTACTGCTTTAGTTCATGATTTAAACTAGACAGAATTGACAAAAAGTCGACATTATGATGTAATAAAAATAAAAATTATGACAAAAAGCTGAAATTGACATAAAAAGTCATTATTATGACAAGTTGAATGTCATCAAAAAGCCGATATTATGAATTAAATTTTCTTAATTATGACATAAACAGATGAATTGTCATAAAAAGTAAGTGATGAGTTGAAAGAATCATTGGTAAGGTTCTGTCATTGGTGACCGCGGCTGTTTTTAATGATAATGTGGTTCGAGTTCATGTTTTCCAGCGCTGACGTCACGCCTCAGGAGTTACTATAGTAAGAGTGAGGTAAACGACTGACCGGTCGTGTAAGACGACGGTTCTCCGGTTCTCCGGCAGCAGATAGAAGCGGATCTCCGCGGTCCGGCTCAAGCAGCTCCAGATGAACTGCTGACTGAGCGGGTCCAGATTCAAACAGAACTCGGGCTGGCGGCTCCGCAGCCTCAACCAGAGCGTCTGAATGCTGATCCCGTCCAAACCCTCCAGAGCCACCTCATCCAGAACCGCGTCCAGCGGGTCCATCATCGCTGTCAGTGGAGAACAAACAGCGCCGAACTCTTCAGAAGCGAGCCGCTGCTCTGCTGCTTCCGCTGCCCGTCAGCGCCGCTGCGCGCCGGAACACTGACACCCGCCGGGCGCCTCCGGTACTACAACACGACAACAGCGCGCTTGACGACATACAATAAAGTAAATTAAATAACACCAAAGCTAACGTAATAAAATGTATGTTCTACAATAAGATTTTGAAATAAATGTCTGAGTGTGTTTAAAATGAGCTTTCCATAAAAGATTTCCGTAGTTTCAGAGCATTAGAAGACACTATGACACACAAAAACAGGGATATCTTCACAAGTAAAATAGCAAATAAAAAGCTTTTGGCTAAGATACCATGTGGTTTCTTTCGCTTTATTCGTTCAACAGTTGAATAATACTGTAGTATAGCTGTAGTGTGAAGAAACTGTGATATTAAAAAGCGCACAAACAGAGTCTCCAATGACTGTTTATTCAAAAGCAGCAAATCATGAACTCTTGATGATGGTTTTGTCACCTCATATTTAAATAAAATAAATAGACTTTGTGCAGAGAAAATCATTTTATCAGTGATGGACTGATTCAGTCACTCTCTCCACTCTTGCGATGATCTTCTGCTCAAACGTGGGCAGGACGGCCTCGTCCTCGCGCATCTCCTCATAAACCGCGCCGCAGTCGAACTCCGCGCTCGCTCTCTTGAAGAAAAACCTGATCCAATCAGAGACAGAGATGAAGACGGAAACACGGACTCGTATTCTGAGGTATGAGCGCGTCTCACCTGAACGGCCCTCTGCGCGTCAGCAGAGATTTAAAGCGGCCGAGGGTCACGGCGGGGTCGCGCTGGACGCACGTCCTGTACGGGATCGCGTCTCCGCTGTAAGAATACACCACTGTGACGCACCTGCCAGAGACAACAACAGTGAACCTGCAGTGAAGGTCAGTCAGCAGTAACCGTCTGACCGCTGTGTGACGCACTTAACATCACGTGAGCTGATGTCACGCTCCGCATCGCACTCACGGCCCGCCATCAACGACGTGACACTGGAATCTGTTTCCTCTTCCTGTCAGAAAACGAAATGATGCGGAAATGAATTAAATGTGATGCATAATTGATAAATAATTCAACAGTACACTGTAACTCACTCTGTGTCTCGGTACTCGAGTGGTTTGAGTTTGTGTCTGCAGCTCCTGCAAACGTCTCATCAGTTCAGCGGCGAAGGTGTGTGGCGTCATCTTCACCTGTTACACACACACACACACACACACACATACGTCTGTCAATATAGAGGGCTTATAATGAACACGAATACATTCTTAAAATACAAACAAGTTTATTTCTGAAACGTTTATGTTCACTCACTGGTGTGTGTGGCAGGTGTGTGTGTCTCTCGTCTCTGTCTCGTGTTCTGTGGTGTCGATGACACATGTGGTGCTGCTGTCTGTCGAGGGAACACACACATCAGCAGACATGACGACTGCGTGGAGCTCATCTCCATCTTGCTGCATCTCACCTGAATCTCACTGTATTTCAACTGTATCTCACTGCATCTCACCTGAATCTCACTGCATCTCACTGCATCTCACCTAAACTTGCTGCATTTCAACTGTATCTCACTGCATCTCACCTGAATCTCACCTGCACTTGCTGCATTTCAACTGTATCTCACTGCATTTCAACTGTATCTCACTGCATCTCACCTGAATCTCACTGCATCTCACCTGAATCTCACTGCATCTCACCTGAATCTCACCTGAATCTCACTGCATCTTACTGCATCGCACCTGCACTTGCTGCATTTCAACTGTATCTCACTGCATCTCACTTGAATCTCATCTGTATCTCATCTGTATCTCACCTGAATCTCACTGCATCTTACTGCATCGCACCTGCACTTGCTGCATTTCAACTGTATCTCACTGCATCTCACTTGAATCTCATCTGTATCTCATCTGAATCTCACCTGAATCTCACTGCATCTCACCTGCATCTCACTGTACTCACCTGTGCTGTAGATCTTCTGGACGCTTCTGATTGGCTGCATTGTAGGGAGGGAGGGTCTCTTTTTCAGGCTCCACCTCCTCCAAGGGCGTGGCCTGACATCCTTGCAATGCTGTCTTGTGGTTGTTTGGTGACTGGGCAGTCTGAGTGTGTTTCAGATACACGTCTGACCTGAGAAACAGTGGGAAAAGGTTGTCCTGTAACACGGCCTGCACCTGCGCATGCGCCTGCGCAAACAGACCGGAGTCCAGCTGCAGCCGTTGAATGGCGTCTCGTAGGGCACACCTGGTCTCGGCCGTGATCTTGCGGGACACAACACAGCCGCTGCGCTCGGACAGGTAGCAGCGGTACATGGCTTTGGCCAGTTTGAGGCGCCGCCCGGTCGCGCCCTCAGGAACCTTCTGGAAGCCGCAGCAGGCGAACCAGAACTCCAGCATCGCCGAGCAGCCCTGCGTCCGCAGGAAGTGCAGGAACAGGGCCGTGCCGTCGCGGTCGTCCAGCAGCGTGAGGAGTGTCTCAGCCCAGGGCTCGTACGGACCGTCCTGTGAAGCGCTGCCCTCGGGCTCGAACCCCAGATCCAGATCAGAGCGGCGCGGTGTGACCGCTGGAGACTCTGACCAATCAGACGGAGTCTTACTGGAGAAGCGCCCGCCCT
This sequence comes from Zacco platypus, assembly GCA_038088235.1. Lineage (NCBI taxonomy): Eukaryota > Metazoa > Chordata > Actinopteri > Cypriniformes > Xenocyprididae > Zacco > Zacco platypus. The sequence continues at coordinate 42,065,121 of CM076084.1, read as the reverse complement.
CACAGCCCTCCTCACCCGGCACTGGAGGGCGAGGCGCGTCACTATGGTAACTCATGATGTCATCTGACACTCCTGAGGAATGAGAGAAAATTAAAGAATCAAATGAAATATAACAAAAATAAATTAAATTAAATTATCATAATATGAAGTATATAGAGATTTATATAAGTAATACAAGTAATCATCACTCAGTAACCACAGGAACATACAATAATCAGATTTCAGAACAAGCAAATTTCTTATTTTTTGTTAATTCCTTTATTTTTTTTTAGTTAATTTTGTTTAGATTGTATTTCTTGTTTTAGTTTTTTTACATACTGTTTTATTTTATTTAAAAAAAAAATATTGGTTAACTTTTATATATGTTATTGTTCTTTATTTTATTTATTTATTTTGCATGGTTATCACTGTCAGTACAGATTTAAATTTAATACACAAAAATACACAATATTGTATTTTAATCGACAGAGATATAAATATGTCATTATTCCAGTCAGAAATCCAGTTTTGTATAAACCCCCCACAAATATCATAAAAAAAACGCACATTTTGAGTAGAAATCGTTTCGTTGACTTTAAGAATATAAGAAGTTACAAAGCATGACAGATATAATAATAATAATACTTGATCGTTTATCCCTCATGTGTCGGTCTGAACGAGTCCGCGCGCGCGTCTGAACTTTACTCGACGGAAAACAGAAAATCAAATGTCGCTTTCTCTTTATATATCATGAAAATATCCTTTGTACATATTTATAGTAGATGTTTATGAAGTTTAAAGTAAATGATATTTTTACCTGACAGGAGTTGGAGTCGCGCGCAGCTGCTGTGAGTCTCGAGCTGTCAGCACGAGCACGAGCACGTCAATCATCTACATCATCGTCACTGCCTCACACACACACACACACACACACACACACTGTTGCATTTTTTATTTCTCACTCGTGTTTAATATTATATGCTGCTTACTTCATTTATTTACATTAATAAGAGTAAGATTTAATGGTTTTTAATGCTGCTATCCGTTGATAGCCTTAGAACTGTATTTGCGATGCCATTATTTTTCTGTATTTAATATATTGTAACAAATATATCGCATATTATAATACCGTGAGAGAATATTATCGAAAACACGTGACCTGTTTCCAGCCAGCCTAACACAAATATGTTGTTAAAACGTTTTGATGACATTTCCTTCATGAATGATGTATAAATAATGTTGTTGGACTAACGTTTTGAGAACATTATTAAAGACTATAACTTTGAACGGACATTGATTTAATGTTACTAGACGTACGTTTGTTCAGAACCGTGAGAGAACCTTGACACAACGTTCTGAGAACATTCCCTGTTTGTGCTGGATTTTGTCTCTGGTTAAACTTCTGAAGCCACCTTGAGTATCACAGATGGATCTTCTGGAAATCTGTCCATGTGAAGGAGGAGGTGTTAAAGGTCACACCACACGCCATCTGACACGCTGTAGGAGCCGGACCTCAGCTGACACACACACACACACACACACAGGTTAAAATGAAGAAGACATCCTAATTCAGCTACACAAAATAACTGGCTTCCATCTGAAGAGTGAAACACCTCTAAATGCTCCTGGACGTGTTATTTTACCCTAAAGAAACATGTTAATATCAGTGTGTGTGAGTGGTCTCACCTGCTGTGACCTGCGTCTCCCGCCGGCTGCAAAGGTCACACGGTGAATGCTAATCCTCGTCTCCAGGGAGCGACACGGCTAATCACTATTGTTTCACAACGCCGTGACCTTTAACACGACACTGACCCAGAGACGCCCAGCAGAGACACCGGAGTCTCTCAAGACTTCCACACAAATCAGAGGAACACACACACACTTCACTGATTCTGAGCGAAACCTCTTCAGTTCTGCTGCTCAACACTGAAGCTCTGAAACTTCTGAAGAGCTGCTGTAATCCTGAGGAAACCGTTTTAGAATTCCAATTATATATCTCACAGTTCAGATTTTCAGATCTCGAAATTATGCCTTTTCCCCTCAGAATTCTGAATTAGTATCTCAGAATTCACTTTTCCCCCTCAGAATTCTGAATTTGTATCTCAGAATTCACTTTTCCACCTCAGAATTCTGAATTTGTATCTCAGAATTCACTTTTCCCCCTCAGAATTCTGAATTTGTATCTCAGAATTCACTTTTCCCCACAGAATTCTGAATTTGCATCTCAGAATTCACTTTTCCCCCTCAGAATTCTGAATTTGCATCTCAGAATTCACTTTTTCCCCTCAGAATTATGAATTTGCATCTCAGAATTCACTTTTTCCCCTCAGAATTATGAATTTGCATCTCAGAATTCACTTTTCCCCCTCAGAATTATGAATTTGCATCTCAGAATTCACTTTTCCCCCTCAGAATTCTGAATTTGCATCTCAGAATTCACTTTTTCCCCTCAGAATTATGAATTTGCATCTCAGAATTCACTTTTCCACCTCAGAATTATGAATTTGTATCTCAGAATTCACTTTTCCCCCTCAGAATTATGAATTTGCATCTCAGAATTCACTTTTCCACCTCAGAATTATGAATTTGCATCTCAGAATTCACTTTTCCACCTCAGAATTATGAATTTGCATCTCAGAATTCACTTTTCCACCTCAGAATTCTGAATTTGCATCTCAGAATTCACTTTTCCCCCTCAGAATTCTGAATTTGCATCTCAGAATTCACTTTTCCCCCTCAGAATTCTGAATTTGCATCTCAGAATTCACTTTTCCCCCTCAGAATTCTGAGTTTGCATCTCAGAATTCACTTTTCCCCCTCAGAATTCTGAGTTTGCATCTCAGAATTCACTTTTTCCCCTCAGAATTCTGAATTTGCATCTCAGAATTCACTTTTTCCCCTCAGAATTATGAATTTGCATCTCAGAATTCACTTTTTCCCCTCAGAATTATGAATTTGCATCTCAGAATTCACTTTTTCCCCTCAGAATTATGAATTTGCATCTCAGAATTCACTTTTCCCCCTCAGAATTATGAATTTGCATCTCAGAATTCACTTTTCCCCCTCAGAATTCTGAATTTGCATCTCAGAATTCACTTTTTCCCCTCAGAATTATGAATTTGCATCTCAGAATTCACTTTTTCCCCTCAGAATTATGAATTTGCATCTCAGAATTCACTTTTCCACCTCAGAATTATGAATTTGTATCTCAGAATTCACTTTTCCCCCTCAGAATTATGAATTTGCATCTCAGAATTCACTTTTCCACCTCAGAATTATGAATTTGCATCTCAGAATTCACTTTTCCACCTCAGAATTATGAATTTGCATCTCAGAATTCACTTTTCCACCTCAGAATTATGAATTTGCATCTCAGAATTCACTTTTCCACCTCAGAATTATGAATTTGCATCTCAGAATTCACTTTTCCACCTCAGAATTATGAATTTGCATCTCAGAATTCACTTTTTCCCCTCAGAATTATGAATTTGCATCTCAGAATTCACTTTTTCCCCTCAGAATTATGAATTTGCATCTCAGAATTCACTTTTCCACCTCAGAATTATGAATTTGCATCTCAGAATTCACTTTTCCACCTCAGAATTATGAATTTGCATCTCAGAATTCACTTTTCCCCCTCAGAATTATGAATTTGCATCTCAGAATTCACTTTTCCCCCTCAGAATTATGAATTTGCATCTCAGAATTCACTTTTCCCCCTCAGAATTATGAATTTGCATCTCAGAATTCACTTTTCCACCTCAGAATTATGAATTTGCATCTCAGAATTCACTTTTCCACCTCAGAATTATGAATTTGCATCTCAGAATTCACTTTTTCCCCTCAGAATTATGAATTTGCATCTCAGAATTCACTTTTCCACCTCAGAATTATGAATTTGCATCTCAGAATTCACTTTTCCACCTCAGAATTATGAATTTGTATCTCAGAATTCACTTTTCCCCCTCAGAATTATGAATTTGCATCTCAGAATTCACTTTTCCCCCTCAGAATTATGAATTTGCATCTCAGAATTCACTTTTCCACCTCAGAATTATGAATTTGCATCTCAGAATTCACTTTTCCACCTCAGAATTATGAATTTGCATCTCAGAATTCACTTTTCCACCTCAGAATTATGAATTTGCATCTCAGAATTCACTTTTTCCCCTCAGAATTATGAATTTGCATCTCAGAATTCACTTTTCCACCTCAGAATTATGAATTTGCATCTCAGAATTCACTTTTTCCCCTCAGAATTATGAATTTGTATCTCAGAATTCACTTTTCCCCTCAGAATTATGAATTTGTATCTGATTTTTTCTCGCAATTTTGACTTTTTTCCCCCTCAGAATTGTGAGATAGTCATTTGTCTTTTTTTATTGTAATTAATAAGCTTTGATAGAAAACGTCACGTTGGGTCCTCAAAAAAAACACTTTTATATAATGGAATGTTGTGAATGTTATCTTCATATTCCACCTGACATGTAAATTGGCTCAACAACTAAAAACAAAACTTCACTCCAGATAAATCTCGTGACTTCAGTTGTTTATTATTCCATACCTCGTCGCATTTTCAGAGGAAAACGTGTCCAAAATAACTCAGAGCACCGTACATCACCCGACAGTGTTAAAACAAATTTACAGTGTGCAATCCTGCTGACACTGAAACGCTGCTAAAAAAAACAACAGCCTGGACACAAACAGTGTAAAAATGGTTTTAAAAAGCTGCATCTGCGCAGCCACAGTTCACTCAGGCTCCGCCTCCTTCCTCCCGTTGTCAGCGGAAACGGCGCCGCCCTCCGCTCCCTCTCCACACTCGCTCTCCTGCGTCGGATTGGCCGCTTCCTGTGGGCCTGTGCTCTGATTGGTGGGCTCTTTTGCCACTTCCTGCAGGTTGTACTTGCGGAAGAGCATGTAGTCGGTGACGACGCTGACGCAGCAGACGCTCTTGATGATCTCGATGATGATGCTCAGCTCAGGGTTGGTCAGATCCACCTTATTCAGCGGGTTCATCTTACCCACCAATCCTGAAAGCCAAACAAGACAACCAGTGAACGGAAGCGCTCATCACAGAAGGACTGGGATCAAAGTTTATAGTTCAGATATGAACACTGATCATAATGATCACTCAAATGAAGATTGTAATTACAGTGTTACAGCAGTAGGTGGCGACAAGTGAGTGTTGAAAATGTATTTGTTATTGAATCATTCATTCAAGAGATTCGTTCAAAAACGCTGATTCAACCAGTAATGAAACAAGTGAAGTGAGTCATTGAATCATTCACTCGAGGTTTGCGGTGTGTGTATCGTGTGATGATGATGAAGGTGAAGAGGTGTACCGGCGACAGCTTTGATCACGTCGTCTCTCTTGCTGTGGCTGCTGTTTCGGGCTTTGAAGCAGATCTGGTACGTGGCCCGCAGCGGCGCTTTGAACCAGCGCTCCAGATACTCGCTCAGGAACTTCTCCATGTCCTCTGGAAACGCTCGACACGTGCCGCTGACCGGCAGCATGCGCAGGATCACGCGCGACTTCCTCTTCTTCGTCTGATGCAGGTCCGATAGGATGTGATGGACCAGCTTCTCTGGGTCTGAGAACGAGAGAGAGCCGTTATCAGCGGTTCAGGTGGAGGTCATGTGACGCTCCGATCAGATTCTCACCGACGCCATGCGTGCGAATGAACACCACGTTATTGGCTCCGCTGTCGACCGCAGTGAACCTCTGCTGATGCGCCTTCATGGACGACTGTATCTGAGACACTTCCTTCTTCAGCGCCGCCTCTGCGTCTTCATCACCCTCCTCATCCTCACTGAGGCTGTCTGTGGGCTGTAACACACACAGTAACACCTCTATAGTGCACTACACTACAGTAACACCTCTATAGTGCACTTCACTACAGTAACTCATCTCTATAGTGCACTTCACTACAGTAACTCATCTCTATAGTGCACTTCACTACAGTAACTCATCTCTATAGTGCACTACACTACAGTAACTCATCTCTATAGTGCACTTCACTACAGTAACTCATCTCTATAGTGCACTTCACTACAGTAACACATCTCTATAGTGCACTACAGTAACTCATCTCTATAGTGCACTTCACTACAGTAACTCATCTCTATAGTGCACTACACTACGGTAACACACCTCTATAGTGCACTTCACTACAGTAACACATCTCTATAGTGCACTACACTACAGTAACTCATCTCTATAGTGCACTACACTACAGTAACACCTCTATAGTGCACTTCACTACAGTAACACCTCTATAGTGCACTTCACTACAGTAACTCATCTCTATAGTGCACTTCACTACAGTAACTCATCTCTATAGTGCACTACACTACAGTAACACATCTCTATAGTGCACTACACTACAGTAACACATCTCTATAGTGCACTACACTACAGTAACACATCTCTATAGTGCACTACACTACAGTAACACATCTCTATAGTGCACTTCACTACAGTAACACCTCTATAGTGCACTTCACTACAGTAACTCATCTCTATAGTGCACTACACTACGGTAACTCATCTCTATAGTGCACTTCACTACAGTAACTCATCTCTATAGTGCACTACACTACAGTAACTCATCTCTATAGTGCACTTCACTACAGTAACTCATCTCTATAGTGCACTTCACTACAGTAACACATCTCTATAGTGCACTACAGTAACTCATCTCTATAGTGCACTTCACTACAGTAACTCATCTCTATAGTGCACTACACTACGGTAACACACCTCTATAGTGCACTTCACTACAGTAACTCATCTCTATAGTGCACTACACTACGGTAACACATCTCTATAGTGCACTTCACTACAGTAACTCATCTCTATAGTGCACTACACTACAGTAACTCATCTCTATAGTGCACTACACTACAGTAACACATCTCTATAGTGCACTACACTACAGTAACTCATCTCTATAGTGCACTTCACTACAGTAACTCATCTCTATAGTGCACTTCACTACAGTAACACATCTCTATAGTGCACTTCACTACAGTAACTCATCTCTATAGTGCACTACACTACAGTAACACATCTCTATAGTGCACTTCACTACAGTAACACCTCTATAGTGCACTTCACTACAGTAACTCATCTCTATAGTGCACTTCACTACAGTAACTCATCTCTATAGTGCACTACACTACAGTAACACATCTCTATAGTGCACTACACTACAGTAACACATCTCTATAGTGCACTACACTACAGTAACACATCTCTATAGTGCACTACACTACAGTAACACATCTCTATAGTGCACTTCACTACAGTAACACCTCTATAGTGCACTTCACTACAGTAACTCATCTCTATAGTGCACTACACTACGGTAACTCATCTCTATAGTGCACTTCACTACAGTAACTCATCTCTATAGTGCACTACACTACAGTAACTCATCTCTATAGTGCACTTCACTACAGTAACTCATCTCTATAGTGCACTTCACTACAGTAACACATCTCTATAGTGCACTACAGTAACTCATCTCTATAGTGCACTTCACTACAGTAACTCATCTCTATAGTGCACTACACTACGGTAACACACCTCTATAGTGCACTTCACTACAGTAACTCATCTCTATAGTGCACTACACTACGGTAACACATCTCTATAGTGCACTACACTACAGTAACTCATCTCTATAGTCCACTTCACTACAGTAACTCATCTCTATAGTGCACTACACTACAGTAACTCATCTCTATAGTGCACTACACTACAGTAACACATCTCTATAGTGCACTACACTACAGTAACTCATCTCTATAGTGCACTTCACTACAGTAACTCATCTCTATAGTGCACTTCACTACAGTAACACATCTCTATAGTGCACTTCACTACAGTAACTCATCTCTATAGTGCACTACACTACAGTAACACATCTCTATAGTGCACTACACTACAGTAACACATCTCTATAGTGCACTACACTACAGTAACACATCTCTATAGTGCACTAGACTACAGTAACACATCTCTATAGTGCACTTCACTACAGTAACACCTCTATAGTGCACTTCACTACAGTAACTCATCTCTATAGTGCACTTCACTACAGTAACATCTCTATAGTGCACTGCACTACAGTAACTCATCTCTATAGTGCACTACACTACAGTAACACATCTCTATAGTGCACTACACTACAGTAACTCATCTCTATAGTGCACTTCACTACAGTAACACATCTCTATAGTGCACTACACTACAGTAACACATCTCTATAGTGCACTAGACTACAGTAACTCATCTCTATAGTGCACTACACCACAGTAACACACCTCTATAGTGCACTTCACTACAGTAACTCATCTCTATAGTGCACTTCACTACAGTAACTCATCTCTATAGTGCACTACACTACAGTAACTCATCTCTATAGTGCACTTCACTACAGTAACTCATCTCTATAGTGCACTACACTACAGTAACACACCTCTATAGTGCACTTCACTACAGTAATTCATCTCTATAGTGCACTTCACTACAGTAACTCATCTCTATAGTGCACTACACTACAGTAACTCATCTCTATAGTGCACTTCACTACAGTAACTCATCTCTATAGTGCACTACACTACAGTAACACACCTCTATAGTGCACTTCACTACAGTAACTCATCTCTATAGTGCACTTCACTACAGTAACTCATCTCTATAGTGCACTTCACTACAGTAACACATCTCTATAGTGCACTTCACTACAGTAACTCATCTCTATAGTGCACTTCACTACAGTAACTCATCTCTATAGTGCACTTCACTACAGTAACATCTCTATAGTGCACTACACTACAGTAACACATCTCTATAGTGCACTACACTACAGTAACACATCTCTATAGTGCACTACACTACAGTAACACATCTCTATAGTGCACTTCACTACAGTAACACCTCTATAGTGCACTTCACTACAGTAACTCATCTCTATAGTGCACTTCACTACAGTAACATCTCTATAGTGCACTTCACTACAGTAACTCATCTCTATAGTGCACTTCACTACAGTAACTCATCTCTATAGTGCACTTCACTACAGTAACACATCTCTATAGTGCACTTCACTACAGTAACTCATCTCTATAGTGCACTTCACTACAGTAACTCATCTCTATAGTGCACTTCACTACAGTAACATCTCTATAGTGCACTACACTACAGTAACACATCTCTATAGTGCACTACACTACAGTAACACATCTCTATAGTGCACTACACTACAGTAACACATCTCTATAGTGCACTTCACTACAGTAACACCTCTATAGTGCACTTCACTACAGTAACTCATCTCTATAGTGCACTTCACTACAGTAACATCTCTATAGTGCACTTCACTACAGTAACTCATCTCTATAGTGCACTACACTACAATAACTCATCTCTATAGTGCACTTCACTACAGTAACTCATCTCTATAGTGCACTACACTACAGTAACACATCTCTATAGTGCACTACACTACAGTAACTCATCTCTATAGTGCACTTCACTACAGTAACATCTCTATAGTGCACTTCACTACAGTAACTCATCTCTATAGTGCACTACACTACAATAACTCATCTCTATAGTGCACTTCACTACAGTAACACATCTCTATAGTGCACTTCACTACAGTAACTCATCTCTATAGTGCACTTCACTACAGTAACTCATCTCTATAGTGCACTTCACTACAGTAACATCTCTATAGTGCACTACACTACAGTAACACATCTCTATAGTGCACTACACTACAGTAACACATCTCTATAGTGCACTAGACTACAGTAACACATCTCTATAGTGCACTTCACTACAGTAACACCTCTATAGTGCACTTCACTACAGTAACTCATCTCTATAGTGCACTTCACTACAGTAACATCTCTATAGTGCACTGCACTACAGTAACTCATCTCTACAGTGCACTGCACTACAGTAACACATCTCTATAGTGCACTACACTACAGTAACTCATCTCTATAGTGCACTTCACTACAGTAACACATCTCTATAGTGCACTACACTACAGTAACACATCTCTATAGTGCACTAGACTACAGTAACTCATCTCTATAGTGCACTACACCACAGTAACACACCTCTATAGTGCACTTCACTACAGTAACTCATCTCTATAGTGCACTTCACTACAGTAACTCATCTCTATAGTGCACTACACTACAGTAACTCATCTCTATAGTGCACTTCACTACAGTAACTCATCTCTATAGTGCACTACACTACAGTAACACACCTCTATAGTGCACTTCACTACAGTAATTCATCTCTATAGTGCACTTCACTACAGTAACTCATCTCTATAGTGCACTACACTACAGTAACTCATCTCTATAGTGCACTTCACTACAGTAACTCATCTCTATAGTGCACTACACTACAGTAACACACCTCTATAGTGCACTTCACTACAGTAACTCATCTCTATAGTGCACTTCACTACAGTAACTCATCTCTATAGTGCACTTCACTACAGTAACACATCTCTATAGTGCACTTCACTACAGTAACTCATCTCTATAGTGCACTTCACTACAGTAACTCATCTCTATAGTGCACTTCACTACAGTAACATCTCTATAGTGCACTACACTACAGTAACACATCTCTATAGTGCACTACACTACAGTAACACATCTCTATAGTGCACTACACTACAGTAACACATCTCTATAGTGCACTACACTACAGTAACACACCTCTATAGTGCACTTCACTACAGTAACTCATCTCTATAGTGCACTTCACTACAGTAACTCATCTCTATAGTGCACTTCACTACAGTAACACATCTCTATAGTGCACTTCACTACAGTAACTCATCTCTATAGTGCACTTCACTACAGTAACTCATCTCTATAGTGCACTTCACTACAGTAACATCTCTATAGTGCACTACACTACAGTAACACATCTCTATAGTGCACTACACTACAGTAACACATCTCTATAGTGCACTACACTACAGTAACACATCTCTATAGTGCACTTCACTACAGTAACACCTCTATAGTGCACTTCACTACAGTAACTCATCTCTATAGTGCACTTCACTACAGTAACATCTCTATAGTGCACTTCACTACAGTAACTCATCTCTATAGTGCACTACACTACAATAACTCATCTCTATAGTGCACTTCACTACAGTAACTCATCTCTATAGTGCACTACACTACAGTAACACATCTCTATAGTGCACTACACTACAGTAACTCATCTCTATAGTGCACTTCACTACAGTAACTCATCTCTATAGTGCACTACACTACAGTAACTCATCTCTATAGTGCACTTCAGTACAGTAACTCATCTCTATAGTGCACTACACTACAGTAACACACCTCTATAGTGCACTTCACTACAGTAACTCATCTCTATAGTGCACTACACTACAGTAACACACCTCTATAGTGCACTTCACTACAGTATCTCATCTCTATAGTGCACTACACTACAGTAACACACCTCTATAGTGCACTTCACTACAGTAACTCATCTCTATAGTGCACTACACTACAGTAACACACCTCTATAGTGCACTTCACTACAGTAACTCATCTCTATAGTGCACTACACTACAGTAACACACCTCTATAGTGCACTTCACTACAGTAACTCATCTCTATAGTGCACTTCACTACAGTAACTCATCTCTATAGTGCACTTCACTACAGTAACACATCTCTATAGTGCACTTCACTACAGTAACTCATCTCTATAGTGCACTACACTACAGTAACTCATCTCTATAGTGCACTACACTACAGTAACTCATCTCTATAGTGCACTACACTACAGTAACACATCTCTATAGTGCACTACACTACAGTAACACATCTCTATAGTGCACTTCACTACAGTAACACATCTCTATAGTGCACTACAGTAACTCATCTCTATAGTGCACTACACTACAGTAACACATCTCTATAGTGCACTACACTACAGTAACACATCTCTATAGTGCACTTCACTACAGTAACACATCTCTATAGTGCACTACACTACAGTAACTCATCTCTATAGTGCACTTCACTACAGTAACTCATCTCTATAGTGCACTTCACTACAGTAACTCATCTCTATAGTGCACTACACTACAGTAACTCTTTGATAATATGCTGCTCACCTGCTCGGGGCCGTAGAGCACGTCCGCGTACTCGTTGAGGAGGCTGAAGGCTTCGCTCGTGCACTTGCGCTCGTTCATGTTGCAGGTGATGAGCACCCCCTGCGCGCCCACCTCCAACTCACGGGAGCCCTTCTGTTTCTTGTGCGCGTGCCCGGCGAAGCGCTTTCTGCTCCTCTTGCGCGTGTCAGACATGACTGCGCTTTATCAACCGATCCGCGGCTCCTCTCGATGAATCAGATGTGCTGAAGAAACTCTGCGCTCCGGACACGCGTGCGTTTGTGTCAGTCGCGCTTCAAGATCTCCAAAGCACGCGTCATACAGGGCCTCGAATGGGACATTTGATTACGAAACGCGTTTGACGCTGTTGCAAATTAGAAGTTAAAAGACCCTAAAAAGCATCACACGTGTTTTCTTTCATGAAACATATATATAATGAAATCTGTGTAAATAAAACGTGTTGGTCAACACTTTAAGCCTTATGTATAAAATATTTATGGAATTTAATAAATGATGTAATCAAAGTAATATATGTGCAGATTCCTTGTTACATATAAAACAGGTTATCAGGCGTTTTAATGCATTATACTTTCTAAAGTTGTAACAATGAATAAGATTATAATGCATAATAACTGTGGTTACAATTATCCATTAACTGTATAATAATATCACACAGTGCATTATATTCAGGGCTGGGTGTGTTACTTTTAAAATGTATTTCACTACAGATTACAAAATACATGCTTTAAAAAGTCATTTGTAATGCATTTCGTTACATTACTCAAGTTTAGTAACTTAATCTAAATACTTTAGAATACTTTGGAATACTAATAAGTGTGAAACAAACACAAAAAAGGTAATTTTATCTCTCAATTCTGACTTTTTCCTTCAGAATTGCGTGATATAAAGTTGCAATTGTGAGTTATAAAGTCAGAATTATGAGATATAAACTGACAATATTGAGAAAAGTCAGAATTATGAGATATAAACTCGCAATATTGAGAAAAGTCAGAATTATGAGATATAAACTCATACCAAATTCACAATTGCAAGAAAAAAAAGTCAGTATTGCAAGTTTAAATCTCGCAATTCTGAGAAAAAGAAGTCAGAATTGTGAAACACAAACTCACAATTGTGATGGAAAAAACAAACTGTGAGAAAAAGTTGCAGTGACGAGTGAATTATAAAATGACTCACAAAACATGAAAACAGTGGAAAACATGAAACTGAACTCCTCTTTTTCAGACGGTCAGAGTCAGAGAATCACCAATCGCTGTTTAAATGACATTAAAACTCAAAGTAATCATTTTGGTAATCTAAAACACTTTTCAGATGTAACTGTAATCTGATTACCACCCATTTAAAATGAAACTGTCATGAAACACAGTTACTCAAATTGTGTATTTTAAATACGTCACTAAGTTACTTGTATTTCGTTACTCCCCAACCCTGATTATAAGGTGCATTGCTAAACAATAATAAGTTATAATGCAGTATATATAGACTTCAAGTGGTGTAAACAAAACATTTTAAGTCACATTTAAAATAGCACTTTTTATTCAATATATACAATTTACATTTCTACAGTGTGGAATTCATTCAGAGAGAGTCTGAACTTCAATACAGGCTGGACATCATGACTAATATATTTTATAAAAGTTCATATATTATAAATTTATAATAGAAATAACATATTAGTCATGATGTCCAGCCCGTATTGAATATATATATTCATTTCCAGAGCATGAGTATATACTCACATACATGCTCTGGAGAATTAATATAGATATTTCTGCAACTTATCAATGTTTCTAAAATAACTTTGTTTTCAAAAGTGGTTTATTGTTAATTCTTTTACAGGTTTGTTAAAATCAACAGAGTGTTGTGGGGTCATCGCAGGGCTCTGGAGCCGCAGGTCTTTCGTGTTCTCAGCTGGTTTTGAGTGCTGGACTGCATTAATCCAGACTCCCACTGGAAGAAGTCGCAGCCCTTCTGTGGGCCGCCGCCGCTCCGCCGTCTGACGGGGCAGCAGTAAAACACCCGTCCGTGGTTGGGCCCGCCGTTACCCACCGTCAGACGCCGGGCCCTGCGGCCGCAGCCACACAGAGGAGCCGTCCTCTTAGACGAGTGACTGACAGCGCAGGAGAGAGAGGGGCGGGGCACACTGATGGGCGTGTCTTTGGAGAGAGAGGGGCGGGGCACACTGATGGGCGTGTCTTTGGAGAGAGAGGGGCGGGGCACACTGATGGGCGTGTCTTTGGACAGAGAGGGGCGGGGCACACTGATGGGCGGGTCTTTGGACAGAGAGGGGCGGGGCACACTGATGGGCGGGTCTTTGGACAGAGAGGGGCGGGGCACACTGATGGGCGGGTTTTTGGACAGAGAGGGGCGGGGCACACTGATGGGCGGGTCTTTGGACAGAGAGGGGCGGGGCACACTAATGGGCGTGTCTTTGGAGAGAGAGGGGCGGGGCACACTAATGGGCGTGTCTTTGGAGAGAGAGGGGCGGGGCACACTGATGGGCGGGTCTTTGTAAACGCTGAACGGTGCGGTGCCGCGTCCTAAGAAGCGTGACAGGGGTCCGTACGGGTCTGTGCACGGGAGCGGCTTGGGTGTTTTAAAGACACCTGTCGAAACAGAGCAGCTGGCGGGTCTGTGCTGGTTTGACGTGGTTTTGTTGGGTCGGTTGTCATCAGGCTCCGCCTCCAGAGGAACATCATCATAGGAGCCAGGCTCCTCCTCCTCGGTCAGCAGGACTCCATCTCTCCAGCAGGCGTCTGGAGTCTCAGGGTCGTAGGTCGTGTCTGAGAGCCCGGCCAGCGCAGTGCTGCTCTTCTGCAGGTCTCCCAGCGGTGTGATTGTGCTGGAGAGGACGGTGCGCGGCGTCACCAGCGCTCGACACACACTCGTCTGCGGTTCGTCACGTTCACTCGGCGCCGAGCGACGCGCACAGGAGATGTTTCTCAGTGGAGGTCTGGACTTTACCAGCGCCTGAAAGACAGAGAGAGATGCTTTAACAAACCTCAGCGCTGGCTCCTGATTGGCTGTGATGTCATGCAGGGGGTGGAGTCACCTGTGCAGGTGTGCGGGCGCGCAGACAGAACTCACCGGCCGCAGAGACTTGGTGATGGTCAGCAAACAGCCGTCAGACACCATCCGCCACGCCAGCAGAGCTGTGTTCCTCGCGTCCACCAGACCTGTGCGCACACAACATGTGTGTGTGTGTGTGTGTGTGTGTGTGCTTGTTTTCATGAGCATTGGTATTACAACGTAAACATGTTTTATGAGGACATTTCATGCGTCTTCATATTTCAAATAGCTTTAAAAACACACTAAACAATGTTTTATTAAAACAGCAGAACATTTTGTGTGATGGGTAGGTTTAGGGGTGGGGTAGTGTAGGGGGACAGAATGTACAGTTTGTACAGTAGAAAAACCATTACGCCTATGGAATGACCCCATAAACCATGAAAACACAATGTGTGTGTGTGTGTGTGTTTACCTGAGTGCTCTCTTCCTGTGAACTGGATGCCGAGGTCCAGCAGAGCTCCTCTCAGACCTTTGGGCTTCCTGTTATAGAAGAGCTGACAGACCAGAGTCAAACACGAGACGCTTTACAAGAACCAAACCATGTGTGTGTGTGTGAGAGAGAGAGTGTGTGTGTGAGTGTGTGTTACCCTGTATGTGGCTCTCAGGTCGATCCAGCTCTTCAGAGCTTCAGGAACGGTCAGCTGCTTCCGTTTGCACTCGTACAGCAAACACACGCCCAGATCCCAGTCTACACCAACACACACACATTACTGACAAACCTACACAACACGGATGAAGAGCCGAGAAGAGAGAGTCATTCTCACCTGACCATGTGACAAAAGCACAGGGGTGCCCGGAGGGGGCGGGGCCTGTGCTGTCCGTCTCGAAGACCACGCCCCTCTCCTGCTGGAGGCGGAGCAGCCATCGCACGAATCTGGACAGGCAGATGTGGAGGGGAGGGGCGGAGTCCACCTGATCCTACGAGCCAATCACATGCAGGTTATTGACACACACACACACACACACATCAGTGAAGGCGTACGGATCAGAGCGGCTGATAACCTGTGTGATGCCCGTGAGCTCCGTGCAGAAGTCCGATAACACCGGATGTTCCTGCGGCTGGACGAACGCGTGGAACTCGGACTCGACTTCTCCGTTCGACAGGTTCAGCAGGACGGCTGGAAACTCGACTGACGAGGAGCAGAAGGACAGAGTCAGAGCCACACAGGAGGAGGAGGAATGAAGCAGAAGAGTCAGGACTCACTGATCTCCTGGCCGGAGCTGCTCTTCTCTCTCCAGCACGTGGACTCGAAGTCAATGACGATCAGGAACGAGAAGCGCTGCTCTGAGAAACACCAGATCTTCATCATCATCATCATCATCATTACACACGTGAACGAACTGACAGACGAGAGACTCTTACTGCGGACAGACGGACGAGCTCCAGACGACTGACCGCGTCTCCGGATCAGACCCAGCTCTCTGACCACAACACAATCACATGATCAGAGCCGTTCTACTGTCCCACACACAAAAACACTTTAAATGTTCAAATTTAGATGTTTCCTGAGATCCTTCTATTATCTGTTATTGAATCCCACAATAATATTTCAAATATCAGTAAGTTTAATATTTATATAAAATCATCATTTATTGGGTACTTTTAATCGAGAGGAGTCTGTCCTGAACCCCTGAATTTGAACTTGATATTGAAATCATTTTTTAATATTTTTCCATTGTTGTATCTAAAAATATATTTTTTATTTTTTTAAAAAGTGAAGTTAAAAACATTTATTTTATTTTTAAATCATGAAACTTTATGTAAGAAAAGCTTGAGCTAATATTTTTAAAATGACGTTGTTTCGGTAGTGACAAAAGGAAACATAATCATTTAATTGGTGGAAATAAACAAAATGTTAGTACAGTTATGAAATCATTAGTGTTTTAATGTGTTATAGTGTGAGAACTGAAGTCCTGTCGTGTGATGACGTCACGACCGGAACATGTTGTCAAAAATAAAGTGTCTTGAATTATGAACTGAGATGTTATTATAGTGTTTGGATCCAAATACAACAAATCTCGATTTACACTTGAAATATTATCAAAATTGTTATTGATTGAAATTTTTTTTTTTTTTAAATAGCAAAAATATATAAACAAGGTAGATGTAAACAAAATGTTAATATGTCAATGTAACTCTTCTATTAAATCATTTATAATTGTGTTTCTATAGTGACACATTAGAGGAGAAGAAAAATATTCCAAAACTTTCTGAGAATTAACTGTACAATTACTAGAAATGTGTGTCTTGGATATTTTACAATTTACATACAAAATTTGTGGAAAAAGACTTTTTTGAGTGTTTAGAGTTTATATGTTTCTTACTTCGCCAGAGTCTTTGTTGACATGTCGCTGCTGAATTCACACTCGCGTTAAACAGACAAACATCTTCTGACTGACTCGATAATCGCTAAACATCCAAAACATTCATTACAATAAAACACTAAAACACTCGCGCAGTTTTGAATCACCCGCACACTGAGTCCATTTCCGTTGTTGTGCTGCACTTCCGGCGTCGCGTACGTCACATGCTTCTCAGCGGAGTCTGTGATTGGTCGAAAGCGGAAGTAATCGCACACAGATCGGTGGATCCTAATCGATCTCCGAGCTGTAGATCAGTCGACACATGTGCTGCTTTCCTTCATGTGTTGACATCGTTATATCGCTGTATTTACATTATACTGACGTCATGACGTTTTAAATGAAGCTCTGTGTGTTTTAGTTACCCGTTGATGTGGGTACACGTTAATCAGACTGTTGAGCTGAAGAAGAGGATCATCAGAACAGATGAAGATCGAAACACCGGCTGATCAACAGATGGAATCACCTTCATCATCACCGTCCTCCTCCTCCTCGTGCTGTAAGAGGAGAGCTGAGGTGATCTCAGACTCGCCCCAGAAGAGACTGAAGCTCCAGATCCCTCAGGTGAGTCACTGATCAGAGTACTTTTTCAAGTAACGGATTACTTTTAAATTTACAACAAAATATCCGAGTAACCAAGTAACGCAGGTTTGCATTTCCTTCACTTTTGGTGTGAAAGGGCCTGAACATTTGCCAAAAAGTTTTTTGTTATTAAAAAACAAACAAGCCCAGGTGAGAAAAAATAGCGCTAAAGTAACGTAACTAAGTAATGCAATTAGTTACTTTTTTATTGCAATGCATTACTTTTAAAAGTAACTTTCCGCGACGCTGTTCATTAAAGGTGGGGTAAGACGTATTTCAAAAATACGTTTTTTAACAACGTATGTTCAGTAACCTCTGAACAGGTAGAGTCTGCTGAAAGTTCAGAGTGTGTGTGTATGTGATTTATGAGGACACAAATGTGTATAATGTCATGTGTATTACACTGTGTAACGGGGTTAAATGGAAGGAAGGAGGCGGGAACCGGCGAACGTTCACAAAGTTTAATAATAAAATAAACAAACAAATAAAACGAAAGTAAAAGGGCGGCAGTTCCTCACGGCGACTGCCACCCACACAAACAAAATAAAACACGACATAAAGTCCAGGCCTGGTCCTCTCTCGTCCTTCACTGTCGTCGCTCCTCTTTGATGCTTCCGGAGCTCCTCCGTGAGAGACACGAGACCGGTGTAGCGCGCAGCTGACGCTCATCATCACTCACGTCACCGGCCTCGCGCCGTTCCCTCACGGCTCTCGCCCGCCCTGCTCGTCACAACACTGGTATTAAAACGTAAACATGTTTTATGAGGACATTTCATGCGTCCTCATATTTCAAATAGCTTTAAAAACACACTAACCAATGTTTTATTAAAATGTAAAATAGCAGAACATTTTGTGTGATGGGTAGGTTTAGGGGTGGGGGTAGTGTAGGGGGACAGAATGTACAGTAGAAAAACCATTACACCTATGGAATGACCCCATAAACCATGAAAACACAACATGTGTGTTTAGGATCAGGATGTGCTGACGGTGAAGGACGTGTGTGATCTGATCCAGTACGTCGCTCTCAGACGCTCTAACAGAGTGAAGAAGCCCAGGTATGCGCACACACACACACGCACACACACACACGCACACACACACACGCACACACACACACAGTCTGATTGACAGGTGACGGTGTGTTTCTGTGTTCAGCTGGTTCAGCGTCAGCGGTGATGCGCGTCTGTCCCGCGTGAACGTGATGATTCTGGACGGACTGACGCAGAGCCACTTCTACAGATACTTCAGTCAGTTCAGACACCTCAGCAGATACAGTTCAGTGAGTGTCTCACACACACACACACACACACACACACACGACAGTGTAAAGGGTTTGATGGAGAAAGCGAAGATCAATCACTGTCGAATGTATTTGTTTCTCAGAGATGGACTCTGGCGCCCTCGTCATGTGACCTGCTGACCTCTGACCTCCTCAGCAGTAAGGTCACGGTAGAAACACGCGTGGCGCCGCAAGGTGAGTCGTTGGTTCCTCTCTGAGCCGTCGGTCACTGCTGATCGCCGTCACATGACCTGCTGTGTGTCCTGCAGCCTCGCTGAAGTGCCATCCTGTGATTCGCCGCTTCGGTTCGAGCGCCGCCGGGCTGAGCAGCTTCCTGTTGACCGAACGGGAAATGATCAAACACAACTTCCCTGTGAAGGGTGAGACGCACACACACACACACACACACACACACGTGAGACGTACGGCTGACACGTGTGACTCACAGTCTGTTCCCATGATGCCGTGCAGGTGCGGAGGGCTGTGAGGGGTTCGTGTGCACCGCGAGCGACGGGCCCGTGACGGACGCCAGTCCTCTGTTCGGCCTGGACTGTGAGATGGTGCGTGTCCACGCTCGGCTGTGTTCTGCGCTGTGATTGGTCGCTGCGGTCTGAACGTGTGTTTGTGTTCCAGTGCCTGACGGCTGTGGGTTTAGAGGTCACGCGTGTGGCGCTGGTGGACGCTGATGGACACTGTGTGCTGGATGAGCTCATCAAACCACCAAACCTCATCATGAACTACTACACCAGGTACACACACACACACACACACACACACACACACTTTCCTCTCAACACCAGAATAAACCAGAGTTAACTCCTCCAGTAAGTTTGTCTGACAAACGGAACTTGGTTTTGGCTGATTTTGTTTGAAATGACATCAGAGCAGTTCGTGCTCCGGTTCCTCGTGAAGTGTATCAGGGCCTTCAGTGTGTGTGTGTGTGTGTGTGTGTGTTGCAGGTTTTCTGGAGTCACTGAGTCGATGCTGGCGCCGGTCTCCACGTGTCTCGCAGACGTTCAGGCTGAACTGCTGCAGCTGCTGCCGCCTGACGCTGTGCTGGTCGGACACTCTCTGGACGGAGACCTGCGAGCCTTACAGGTTCACACTTTACTCTCTTTAAATACTGATGTTCTGTGTTCGTGTCAGGTGAGGCGCTCATATAGAGCGTGTGTGTGTGTGTGTTTCTGCAGATGGTCCACCCTCACGTCATCGACACGTCTCTGCTGTACTGTCGAGACTTCGGCCAGAGATTCAAACTCAAGCTGCTGGCTCAGGAGATTCTGAAGTGAGTCTGAACACACGCTCCTCACGCTCACATGTTCAGCTGAGCTTCAGATTCACTGTGTGTGTGTGTGTGTGTGTGTGTGTGTGTGCTCATCAGCCAGGAGATCCAGTCAGAGGACCGCACAGGTCACGACCCCTGTGAGGACGCGCTGGCCGCTCTTCGTCTGGCTCAGTACTTCATCAGGAAGGGACCCAGAGCGGTGAGGAGAGCCTCACACACTGATTCAGATCTCAGTGCTTCAAAACAGAGTCAAACCATCATGGAACATCTGAGTCTGAACACTGTTTTCTTTAGAGTCTGATTTGAGTGAATACTTGTTTTAAATAGGCTATTTTGAATCCGTTATTCTCAATGAATCAGTCAAACTGGTTAAGAATTTTTTGGTCTGAATGATTCATTTGTAAATCTGAATTGTTTTTTTTAAGCCTGAATTGAATCATTATTTTGAACTGGTTCTTTTGAATTGATTCACATTTAAATCGATTCTTTTGAATGGGTTCTTCTCACTGAATCAGTCGAGCCAATGTGAATGATTCACCTGTCAGTGATTGTAGATCAGCGATGGTGTTCATTCTCCCTTGCAGGTGCTTGAGGATCATCAGCATGAATTGTGGGATATTCCTGAGATCAATGAACCGGTGATCTTGTCCGATCATCATCAGCTCAGGTACTGGTCTTTATTTCTGACGCGCAACACACTGACGTCGCTCCTCTCTGACAGTCTCTCTGTCCAATCACAGCTCTCTCAGCTTCGGCCACGCCCTCTACGAATCCGGCCAATCGGCAGTGTTCCTGGGCAAAGCGGCGCAGACGAACGGCTCTGTGTCCAATCAGCAGTGCTGGAGACGGCAGTGCTGCAGTGACAGAGAGGTGTGTGTGCCACACACACACACACACAACCGCTTCTTTTTAATGTGGTTTGGTTCAATTCTCTTGATTCGCACGCACCTGTATCTCACTGTGTGTGTGTGTGTGTGTGTGTGTGTAGGTGGTGTGTGTGTTCAGGCGGCTGGTTCAGTTCTATTCACTCAGTGTCCTTCAGTTCTCGTCATTCAGCGACACACTGAATCAAACAACAGCGACGGGACGACAGCGGCACCTGCAGCAGGTACACACACACACACACACACACACACACACACACACATGATGGTGTGACGCTGACGTGTGTGTGTTTCAGGTGTGTGAGCGTCTGAGGCAGATGTGTGTGCTGTATGTCGGCCCGCTGCCCGCCGACAGCACAGAGAGACACGTGCACAAACTACTGCAGCGCTGCGGACGCCTGCGGACCGTACGACTGCTGCCGCACACACACGAGGTACAACACACACTCACACACTCACACACACACACACACACTCACACACACACGGGGTACAACACACTCACTCTTGCACACACACTCGCACACACACACACACACACTCGCACACACACTGACACACACACACTCGCACACACACACACACACACTCGCACACACACTCTCACACTCACTCACTCTTGCACACACACTCGCACACACACACACTCGCACACACACTCTCACACTCACTCTTGCACACACACTCGCACACACTCTCAGACTCACTCACTCTCGCACACACACTCACACACACACTCTCACACTCACTCACTCTTGCACACACACTCTCACACACTCACTCTTCCACACACACACACACACACACACACTCTTCCACACACACACTCTTGCACACACACACTCACTCTTGCACACACTCACTCTTGCACACACACACACTCGCGCACACACTCACTCTTGCACACACTCACTTGCACACACACTCACTCTTGCACACACTTGCACACACTCACTCGCACACACACTCTCACACACACTCACTCTTGCACACACTCACTTGCACACACACTCACTTGCACACTCACTCTTGCACACACACTCGCACACACTCTCACACTCACTCTCACACTCGCACACTCGCACACACTCTTGCACACACACACTCTCACACACACTCACTCTTCCACACACACACACACACACTCTTCCACACACACACACACACACACTCTTGCACACACACACACACACTCACACACACACTCACTCTTGCACACACTCACTTGCACACACACTCACTCTTGCACACACTTGCACACACACTCACTCGCACACACTCACACACACACTCGCACACACACTCTCACACACACTCACTCAGACACACACACACACTCACTCTTGCACACACACACACACACACTCGCACACACACTCACTCTTGCACACACTCACTTGCACACACACTCACTCTTGCACACACTTGCACACACACTCACTCACTCGCACACACACACTCTCACACACACACACTCGCACACACACTCACTCTTGCACACACTCACTTGCACACACACTCGCACACACTCACTCTTGAACACACTCACTTGCACACTCACTCTTGCACACACACTCGCACACACTCTCACACACACTCACACACTCACTCTTGCACACACTCACTTGCACACTCACTCTTGCACACACACACTTGCACACACACTCTCACACACACTCACACACTCACTCTTGCACACACACACTCGCACACACACACACTCACTCTCGCACACACACTCTCACACACACACACACACACACACACACTGTCACACTCACTCACTCTTGCACACACACTCGCACAAACACACACACACACACACACTCTCACACTCACTCACTCTTGCACACACACTCTCACACACACTCACTCTTCCACACACACACACACACACACACATACACTCACTCTTGCACACACTCACTTGCACACACACTCTCGCACACACTCACACACACACTCACTCGCACACACACTCACTCTCACACACACTCACTCAGGCACACACACTCACTCAGACACACACACTCGCACACACACACAGTTTTTCAGTCTCTGTGTGTCTGTAGGTTCATGCAGAGGTCGCGTTCGAGCATCTTGAAGGAGCTCAGCTCGCTCTAGATCTTCTGAATGGACACCAGATCAACGACTGCACCATTAAGGTTACACACACACTCACACACACAAACACACACTAGTGAATTATTGTGTGGGTGTGCGCAGGTGGATGTTTTAAAGTTGTGTTGTTTACTCAGGTGCGGCGTCCCGTACACGAGCTCTGTCTGGATCTGGACGAGCGTCTCTCTGAGCGCCAGAACGACCGTCTCAACAGTCACATGATCTACGTGTGTAATCTGTCCACTAAACCGCATCACCATGACGACCAGCTCCAGAGCTTCACACAGTTCGGCCCCATTCAGCAGGTGGCCGGCGCCGCGGAGCATGCTGGGAAACGCAGCAGACACGCCTTCATCAGTGCGTGTGAAAGCAACAAGCTGCAGTAATATGGTATAATTGTGCTGATTAAAGACGGTAGTGAGAATAATCGTGTGTGTCGTAGAGTTCGAGTGCGCTGACAGCGCTCAGGCCGCAGTGGGCGGCGCCCTCCTCATCGGCAGCAGGAAGTTGTCCGTCTGTCACGCTCTGACTCCACCCCACATGACCTCATGGACGGACGCTGTGACTGCGGAAACGAGCCCGGAGACGGCGGAGTGTGATGAGAGTGACGGCTGTCAATCAAACGGAAGCGCCGCTGGTGTTTCTCCTGGTAATGAGATGAAATGTCTCCAGGTGTCATGTGACCTACAGGAGCCACTGCTGGAGCGTCGGATGAGGAAGCTGGATAAGAGAGTGGGAAAAGTGTTTCGAGCACTGGAGAGGAACTACCTGAGCGTCGTGATCCTGCCGGGAAACAGGAGGTACGTCACACACACACACACACACACACACACACACACTCACTCACACTCAAAGAGACACACTCACACTCAAACTCACAGTCACACACACTCACTCACACTCACTCTCACACACACACACACTCACTCACACACACACACTCACTCACTCACTCACACTCACTCTCACACACACAAACACACACACACACACTCACTCACTCACAGAGACACACTCACTCACTCACTCACACTCACACACACACACACAGACACACACACTCACTCACACTCACTCACTCACACACTCACTCTCACACACACACACACTCACACACACATACACTCACACACTCTCACACACACACACACACACACAGTCGTGTTGGAGTGTCAGTGTGACAGTGTTGTGTTGTTGTGTTTGTTGACAGCGCTGGTGTGGATCATCCCGGCCTCTGCCTCACTCGCATCAAACAGACGTGAGCCGCTGCTGTGACTCCGCCCCGCTCGCCTGTGATTGGCTGAAGAGACTGAGACCAATGTTTTTATATCACTCTTGTGAGCAGCTTTTAATGTGTAAATACTGTCCAGAATAAACATGACTGAAACGAGCAGCTGTGAGAGTTTCTGTCCGTCTGAAAACAGCAGATTTATCAGATAAACAGACGGTGGACTGAACCCGTTTGTGTGAAGAAAAGCCTAAATTCAGTGTGTTCGTGATGTCAGTGAACAGATCTCATCAAATATGTGTGTGTTCTGAAGATGACCGTCTCATGGGTTTGGAGACACAAAGCGATTAATGTTTTTGTATGATATTAAAACAAGTGGCATTTATTTAAAACTGCAAAAGTAATATTCATTTCAATGGAAAACCTAAACTCTTCATTCAAAACATCTGCACCAAATGAAGATCAAGTGTTTCGGCCGTTCGACAACAGTGTTCAAAATCAGGTTTCAAAGTGCACGTTTTTTGAAAACATGTCAGTGTAAATGTGAAAACGGTGATGTCATGCATATTCATATTACATGTTTCATCTTTCAACATGTTTTCTGTGAATGTCTCAAGTCATTAGCCGCTATAGGGCAACAGTTAACTGTATAAATAAGGTGGATAGGCATGAGCGCTCTGGATAAGAATGCAGACGCGTCGTTTTTTACATGACATTGCCATCTGCTGGTCTGGATGGAAGCCCATTTCCGCCACTGTTGAGAAAAAAAAATATTCCACAAGTCATAATAATGACTTAGCATCTTTAACTTAATAAAAAAAAAATAAAAAAGGTTTTTTTATTAAGTTAAAGATACTAAGTCATTATTATGAGATGCTAAGTCATTATTATGAGATATTAAGTCATTATTATGAGATGTTAAGTCATTATGATATTAAGTCATTATTATGAGATATTAAGTCATTATTATGAGATGCCAAGACATTATTATGAGATATTAAGTCATTATTATGAGATGCCAAGACATTGAGATATTAAGTCATTATTATGAGATGCCAAGACATTATTATGAGATATTAAGTCATTATTATGAGATACTAAGTCATTATTATGAGATACTAAGTCATTATTATGAGATATTAAGTCATTATTATGAGATGCTAAGTCATTATTATGAGATATTAAGTCATTATTATGAGATGTTAAGTCATTATGATATTAAGTCATTATTATGAGATATTAAGTCATTATTATGAGATGCCAAGACATTATTGAGATATTAAGTCATTATTATGAGATGCCAAGACATTATTATGAGATATTAAGTCATTATTATGAGATACTAAGTCATTATTATGAGATACTAAGTCATTATTATGAGATATTAAGTCATTATTATGAGATACTAAGTCATTATTATGAGATGCCAAGACATTATGAGATATTAAGTCATTATTATGAGATACTAAGTCATTATTATGAGATGTTAAGTCATTATTATGAGATGCCAAGACATTATTATGAGATATTAAGTCATTATTATGAGATACTAAGTCATTATTATGATATTAAGTCATTATTATGAGATATTAAGTCATTATTATGAGATATTAAGTCATTATTATGAGATATTAAGTCATTATTATGAGATATTAAGTCATTATTATGAGATATTAAGTCATTATTATGAGATGCCAAGACATTATGATATTAAGTCATTATTATGAGAAAGTTTCTCATTATTATGACTTACGGAATGTTTTTTTTCTCAACAGTGGCGGGAACGGGCTTCCATATGTCTGGCACGTGTAATACAGCGTTTGTGGATCCGTGTGAACAGGATAGTTTTGTTGTAATGTGTTAAACTTGTTTTTAGTGTCGTTTAGTGTAAACATACTGTGTGTCACAGGATACGGAAAACACCTCGACTACTTTTGGTGGTGTGACTGGATCAGGCGGAGCGTTAATGTGATTCTTCACACCCGTTTGTACTTGATCTTTAGTGAATGAAGTCCATTCGGACAGAAGCTCCAGCATCATAAAGAACTGACACTTGATCTGATAATCAGCATCTATTGTAAGAACAGTTGTGTCTGAACGAGTCACTGCAGGAAAACATCTAAAACCACTTCATCATGCAGTTAAATCATTCACTGAACAAATCACATTTAAAACACAAAACTACATTAACACAAGATCAACCTCTGATGGTCAAACTCACATTTATTACCAGAACAAGTGTTGGTCAGCGTGTGCATTAGTGTTGGACCCCCGTATCCTGAATGACCGCAGTGTTCGGATCATTCAGTGAATCATTTACTCAAACTGAACCGACTCGACTCAGTGAACAGCCCCACACAGATGTACTAAGAAAGACTCTTTAATTTCATCTCCCTGGAAAAGGGAACATTTGAACATTTCATACAAAAAAAAAAAAATACAAGGATTTGAACAGGACATTCGCGATGACATCATTAGACATTCTTTGACACTTTTTTTCTCACTGTTAATCTGAAAGAACTAAAGACGAACAAACCCTCACGAGGAATAAATAAACCTGCAGGACACGTCGACCGTTAAAATGAGGGAACGCTCAGGGGAACCGTGGTAAAATACTCACACACACACACACACAGGAAATGGCTCAGTAACTTCAGCACCTTAAAAAACGCTCTGAACTTCGGCCATGTAAGGAGAGGTCACAGGAGGTCACAGGAAGTCACAAACGACACGCTGGGTGTCAGGAGTTAAGTGCAGTCTTCTGATTGGCTGTCGGATACGCCTGGGCTGAGCGAGGGTCCCGATTGGCTGCTGAGCTCTCGCTACCAAACCTGAGGAACGTCGAAGACCGTCGGCGGAGTCGTTTCAGAAGCTGCGTGAGAGAAAACAATCAAACACTCGTGTTCAGCGGCCGAGAGTAACCTCTGGACGTCAATAAGAACGCTCACCGTCAGACTTCCTCTTCTTGTGCTTGCGGCTCCGTTTACCTTGACTCTGATTGGCCGAGGACTCCTCGGGCTCCGCCTCCTGCGCTGGGCTAACGGAGGCTCCGCCTTCAGGCCTGAACAAACAGCAGCCAATCAGAGCACGGGTCATGACATCATCTGAGTGAGTGAAAGGGGCGGGGCACTTACTGCAGTCTGGGCCAATCAGAGGACGCCCCGGAATCCACATTAGCATACGTTTGTGAGCAGCTTCCTGTGAAATTAAATGTCAGGTTAACAAATTAAAGCCGTTTGAACAGCCACGTTCACAGCAAGAATGACCACTATAACTAGTTAATCATTCTAACGCAGGAGAATAACGAAAAACAACAGCTGGAATCACTTCCTGCTGTAAAGAGACAGCAGAGCACACAGAGCGGTACCGTGCGCTGGTGTGGACGCTGATATTGTTTTTATAGCTGAAGTTATTGTTGTGGGTGTGAACGACACTGACCGTCGGTCTTGATCTTCTTGACGCTGCTGTAGGTCGTCCAGCTGCTGTCAGCGTCGTGATTCTGCTCCTCCAGAGACGGACTGATGCTCCTCTTGACCCCATGCAGCCTGAACACACACACACACACACACACAGGGTCACATGACTGACCAACGGACCGCACGTTCTGTGTCTGGCAGAGACGCTCGGACTCACTGGCTGGTGGCCATGGCGGCGGCGCTGTAGGAAGTATCCGCCCAGCCGTCGCTGGCCCACTTCCTGCTGGAGCTGGTGTTCTTCTGCCTGGCCTGCAGGTACTCGGCGTAGGTCTGGATGCGGTAGCTCTCGGCGTAGCGGCTGGTGTTCACGGCTGCACACAGACAGAGGTCAGGACGTGACATCACAGCGAATCATCAGCGGCTCCGAGAGTCTTACCTATCTGAACCTGCTCCGTCTGACTGAGAGACACGAACGCTGACGTGTCGTCGATCCACGACACCTGGATGTTACCTGAGACGACAAACACAGATCAGCACACACACACACACACACACACACACACACACACACTGACCAGAGACCCTGTGTGATGGGAGAGAGTTACCAAAGGCGCTGAAGAGCTGGTACAGGTCACTGGTCTTCCACTCTTTAGGGAACGTGACGTACAGGACGTGATCTCTCTTGGGCTGCACTGGATAAACAAGAGATGGACACGTAAATAAACAGACGGGCAGATAGAGAGAGTAGAGAGAGTATATGAGTGTGTGGAGCTTACGGTCAGGTCCACTCATGTTCAGGTACGGAATGTCGATCACTCTCATCAGGAATAATCTAGAACACACATGAACTCAAATCAGACCAAGATTAGGTGTGTGTGAGAGTGAGAGAGTGTGTGAGAGAGTGAGTGTGTGAGAGAGAGAGAGAGTGTGTGAGAGAGAGAGAGAGTGTGTGAGAGAGAGAGAGAGAGTGTGTGAGAGAGAGAGAGAGTGTGTGTGAGAGAGAGAGTGTGTGAGAGAGAGAGAGTGTGTGAGAGAGTGAGAGTGTGTGAGAGAGTGAGAGTGTGTGAGAGAGTGAGAGTGTGTGAGAGAGTGAGAGTGTGTGAGAGAGTGAGAGTGTGTGAGAGAGTGAGAGTGTGTGAGAGAGTGAGAGTGTGTGAGAGAGTGAGAGTGTGTGAGAGAGTGAGAGTGTGTGAGAGAGTGAGTGTCTGAGAGCGTGTTGCTCACTTGTTGTAGAAGGGTTCGAGCAGTTTGGAGCGAGCAGAGATGTGACTCTTTGGAGGAGTGAGGAAAGATCCTGAAAGGAGAGAAATCATGAGAATAAAATGGTTCATAAAAAAAGAGCTCTGATTGGATGAGTTGATCTGGAGCTTCTCACACACACACACACACACTCACCCAGGTGGTTTGCCATGGAGATGAAGCACAGTCCAGTGATGAAGGCGTCGTAACCCGCTTCATGAAGCTGCTCTGTGGAGGTGTCGTAACTCCGGAGGCCTTCAGGACACTCTGAACACAGGAAGAACATGTGACGCGTGCTGCTGGAGCGTGAGGTGTGTGTGTGTGTGTGTGTGTGTGTGTGTGTGTGTGTGTGTGTGTACCGGTGGTGGGAGGTCTGAAGGGTTTCTCTCTCAGCTGTTTGTGTAGTTCAGCCAGTGACGTGTTGCTGATGATCTCCTGCACACAAACACTCATTAAACCCCGTCCAGACACACAGGATCATGACAACACACGCGCGACGCACCTTGAAGGGCTGTGTGGACGCCATCAGCTTGGTGTCCAACAGCCTGAAACACAGAGACCGAGCGTGAGCAAACACACGCTAGCAGACACACGAGTGATGATCATGTGATCAGTTTACCTGGGAAACACAGACATGGCCACCTCCTTAAAGTCATCCAGCTCCTGTAAACACACACACAGAGCTGATCAGACCGTCTCACACACACACACACACAATCGTCCAGTGTGTGGTCAGTTACCTCAGGCAGCAGCGCGCAGAACTGATGGATGGTGTGCATGACGTCCAGCAGCATGTTGTGACCCACCACCAGTTTCCCCTGCGTCACACACACACACACACACACGATTGTTCGCTTGCATTAAAGATCAGAACGTTCGGAATCATGACGCTCAATCACAACAAGATCAGATTAATTACTGAACAAGAGATTCCTGGGAAAACTGCATGTATGAGGGAATTCTTATAATCATTTACACAGGAGAACATTGAGTGCACGTGAGACTCACAGATTTGGAGATGGCTCTAATGACTCTAGAGAAACCCACGGCGTCGTTCAGCTCTTCCTGTAACAACAGATCACAGAAGTGAATGAGCTGATGATGTCAAAGGTGTGAAATCAGATCGAGTCATGTGACAAACGGAATCAGTGCATCCCTAATTTTTTTTTTATATAACCAAACCAATTCAGATACCGAAAATACTGAATATTGACCCATACAGGTCCAATACCAGTGCTGTACAATACCTCTCTCTCTCCGGGGAATATGTGTGTGAGAGAGCGAGCGTGAGGGAGCGAGCGTGAGAGAGAGCGAGCGTGAGAGAGAGCGAGAGTGTGAGAGAGCGAGAGTGTGAGAACGAGCGTGAGAGCGAGCGTGAGAGCGAGCGTGAGAGTGTGTGAGTGTGAGAGCGAGCGTGAGAGCGAGAGAGTGTGAGAGCGAGCGTGAGAGCGAGAGAGTGTGTGAGCGAGCGTGAGAGCGAGAGAGTGTGTGAGCGAGCGTGAGTGTGAGAGCGAGCGAGCGTGAGAGAGCGTGAGTGTGAGCGAGCGTGAGAGAGCGTGAGTGTGAGCGAGCGTGAGTGTGAGCGAGCGTGAGTGTGAGCGAGCGTGAGTGTGAGAGCGAGCGTGAGAGCGAGAGAGTGTGTGAGCGAGCGTGAGAGCGAGAGAGTGTGTGAGCGAGCGTGAGAGAGCGTGAGCGTGAGAGCGAGCGTGAGAGAGAGCGAGCGTGAGAGAGAGCGAGAGTGTGAGAGAGCGAGAGTGTGAGAACGAGCGTGAGAGCGAGCGTGAGAGCGAGCGTGAGAGTGTGTGAGTGTGAGAGCGAGCGCGAGAGCGAGAGAGTGTGAGAGCGAGCGTGAGAGCGAGAGAGTGAGAGCGAGCGTGAGAGCGAGAGAGTGTGAGAGCGAGCGTGAGAGCGAGAGAGTGTGTGAGCGAGCGTGAGAGCGAGAG